>VDFB02255189.1:0-33882 GCA_007258455.2 Sequoia sempervirens
CATTGACATTGTGTTCCTATGGCAATTTGTTTTTGCAAACAACACATTCAAAATTTGAATGAAAACAAAATATTGAGTTATAAAACCTAGCTCTTTTGAATCTTGCATCATTCATAGAAGAATGTAAAGGAAAAACATAGATAAATCATAAAATGAAACAAAACAAAGTTTTTGGTTTGTAAAACAAAAAAAAGTGAGAAAAACTTACCTCTTTGCAAAAATATCCTTCAACAATTTATGTGGTAGCCAATGAACACTTGCAAATCTGTAGGAATGGCAATGCAATCATTTGTAGAAGCTTCAATGATCAATCTTCAACTCCTTTTGTCAATCCAACAAGCAAAAATAAGAACTCAGCCTCTTGGAATGAAAATGCTTTTTTGCAAAACAAATGAATAAAAATGAGGGAGTTTAGGTGTTTAAAGTGTTTTAGAGGTCACTTTTAGGGTTCCCTTGGGCATGGGTCAAAGTCAAACTAGAGAAATTATTAAAAAAAAAGCTTTTTGGGCGCCCAAACTTGTCGATTCGCCTTGGGTTCGCCCGGGTGACTTGGGTTCTCCCCAGGTTCTTCATCGGTGAACCAGGCCTCAAAAACACAGACCCTGGTCGAACCCATAGAGGGGCCAGACCAGGACCCGTACCCGATGCGAACCCGAACCAGGACCCAACGCTGGAGGGGCGAACCTGGTAACACAGCATATAACTATACAAATGTCAACAATCAATGATTTCTTCATGACCTCAAAAATGGCAAAAAGATTTGACTCCAAAATATATCATATCTAATATTGATCCATAGGTTTTTGTTTCTTTTGGACTCAATGGTGAGGTCTATTTTTGCTCAAGAGGTTATCAGCAAAATCACGTTTTCAGAGCCCTCACCAAAATAGTCCAAACAAAAACCTCACCAAATCTCCATCAAACCTTAGATTTGCAACAACTCAAGTTTCAAGCATACTTGTAGCCTTGAAAAAGCCTTTATTCTTTTCCTACAAGACCATGGATTCAATTATGCACAAGATTCTACTCATACAAAGGGTTAACAATACTAGGGAGATCTCATCTCACAACTTGACTACTTGGCTTTGATACCAAATGAAAAGTAATTTGTGAAGAGCACACAGGAACTCAGGAATTCCTTAAGCTAATTAATCTTCTTATGAGAATTCTAGCTATTCTTCAACTACAATTCATGGCTTACTGTCATTACCAAGATGACACTTGTTCTGCATTCAGACATCCCTTCAGCAAATCCAAGAATGTATCAAAGTCACCTGAATCGTTGTTGCTACCTTGCCATATATGCGATAGACTATAGTGTCTTGACTCCTTTCTGAGTTGACAAGACATCGATATTTATCCTTGGAACAGTAGATGCGTAAGATATTTTGTAAATATAAACATATGTATCATGTCAGTATTAGCCATATTATTGTCCCCTTGAGCATCTAGCAGCTTTCCACTCAACATGATGAATGTGTTAACTTTTGCTTCTAACATCAAAATCTCTTCAAGAGCACCCCTAATCATAGAAGCATTTATTTGCTCATCCTGGATAAGTGGATCTGCAAAAATGGATCATAGAATCCTGAACTTCTCCTTATTAGTGTTGAATGTCTTGAGATTTCCAATCTCATTCTTTATATCTGATATTTTGGATCTGATTAATCCTTTGAATTCATCATTCTTTTCTTTCAAAGAAATTCCCATATTTTCTACATATGTGGGAGTGTCAAAAATAATTATCTATGCATCGTTTGTTACTAGAATCTTGATCGAAAGAACCTGGGAATGGGCATTCAAGCAGGAGCATAATGAGTGGTTGTTAGTCCTATTTTCATGCCCCCAATAAAGTTATTGAGAACAATTGCCACCCATTTTTAGAATTGAAAACCTTTTGGACCAGCTTCAATGTGTCAAAATATTTCTTGAAGCTTAAATTGGCTTATGGATATCACCAAGTCTGCGTACAGCATCCCAACATCCAGAAGACAAACTTTAAGATGAAGTTCGGACTCTATGGTTGGTTGGTCACGATGCCTCTATTCTCAAGGTGTACGGTATGTTCATTTGTATTATCAATGATATTTTGAGACCCCATTATGGCAAATTCTTTTTCATTTATGTGGTGACATTTTGGTTTATAAAAGGACATAGGAAGATCCATTCTGAATCTTTTTCTGCAACACCTGCTATAAGCCAAGGTGAATTACATTGGACAAACACCAATTTTTCTTTATACAATGTATGTTCAAAGCTCTTCAAGGAAAATCGACAAGCACATGATTTTTGTATTAAAGCCACAAAATAGCATATCAAATCTGAGATGGTTCTAAGAGATGTAATTTTTTATTGCAAAGCAAAATGATGTGAATTGTATATAGACACATTGAAGTCATTTTTCCATTTCCTCATGCTTCTTGGAGCTCTATAGAAAGGACAAGGTGGAGTATAAGCCACACAAGCAGAATATTTGGCAAGAATAATCTCGCTGCAGAAATGATTATCTTTTGCTTTAGTGGAAGAAAATTCACAATTCTAAAATCTCGTAGTAAAGAATTGGCTAATGATTGTTTTTGTGTGATTTTCAGGTGGTGTCCATTCTGGTGATCCCTTGAAAAAAACTTGTATCAGCTTGTCTATATTATTCATTATTTAGTACAAGCAAAAATCAAAGTTGCGATTTGGTCTTAATGCAAGTAAAGGTGAAATTTATTATTATTACTACGAAATACCAAATGATTCTATGTGTTAATTATTTTGTTGTCAAACAGAAAGCATTGCGATTTTTAACATATCTTTGGACGTACAGATGGCCTATAATCAAATGGTTGCACTCTTTGTAGGTTCGAGGCTCACAATGACATGGAATTCAGATCCAGAGTATCAAATATATTTTCAGGCGTGCTCTTCAAACTATAGTCTTGCCGGTATATGCTTTGTGCATTTATAAGGGAATGTGTACAAAATCTGCCTTTCTGTATTTTACAGAGTGGGTTGTATATTATGTAAAGCCTATCTTCTTAACTTTGTGTACACAAGATGTCAATTGGGCATGGCCCCTTTCTGTTATAATATGTAACATATCTTCTCTTTCTGTAAACGAGGTTGTTGAAAAATAAACGATGATAATGGTTGGTTTGTGCATTTGATACTTCCCATGGCCATTTCTAACTTACCAATGAAAATTAATTTCTTGTCAATTGAAATGAAAGAGAATGTCATTTTGTGCGAACAACCATGGCTCTATATCCAGCAATTTTGATTTTGGAACATTTCCTCCTTATGGATGTACCTTAATGTTATGACTAGGTAATTCTATATTAAGTAAAGGGTATAAGCAGCAAAATATAGATAATACTAATTGCACATCGATCATCACAAAAGAGCCATAGAAGAAAAGTGGTTCTAACTCAGCAGATCACATAGTTTAGATTTGCAGGAATAACCTATAACCAAATATTCATGGAAGAACAAATTGGTTAGCAGTTATCTATAACATGCGTTGCTATGTTATAGCAAGACCACGTTGTTGATGTGGTTTTTGTGACCGCACCAACGCAGAAAAAAGTCACCAACGGCTACCCTATTCTCTCTTGATCAAAGTATACTGCATGCTAAGATTGCAAGAAAGTTCATGCGTTCAACTCCAAGGTTCTTTCAATGCGAATAGTCTCAGTTGGCTCGATGTGATTTGCTGGTATTTCAAGGGGACTTACGGAATTGTTCGGCAACAGAGAAAGGAATTCAAATGCCCAAAAGATTTGTCTATGAAGCGCGGGTTTCCTATTCTAACCAGAAAGTACTGAATTGAAATGGTGTAAGGTTTAGAAAGTCTAGATCTATTCTAAGGCGTGGGACATGGCGATCAATTCTCACAAGCTTCAACCAGGCTCCGCTTTGCCTCGCTTCGGACAACCTCCATAGAACCGATGCAATCTTCAAAGGAGTAGCTCAAGGTGTTCAGATCACAACTTAGCATGAAAATGCCATCACAACAATGCATATAGACACACAAATCATGATCGAAGTTAAGTACATGATATTCCAATTGAACACACAAGGCGCATTCACCGTCAGCAAACACACTAGTGGTATGGATAGACGAAGTTTGCACAAGTTGAAGACCACATTCCACAACTACTATCTACTTGCATGGAATGAAAATTATACTACTTTGAACTATTTTACACTACCATTTGAATCGGAAGGACGAAGAAACCTTGCTAGCTACTCACAACAAAGACGAGATTCACCATCAATGAAAAACTCTTTTATTGAGAGTGTTCACAACAATTTCTTACAAAGTTTTCAAAGGGAAAACTTTCCCTCTTCTTCAAACTACACTATCAATCTATACTAAGCTACTTCTAAGTTGTCTCTCTACTCTAATTCTACTCTAGTTCAACTTCTACCTCTAATAATTTACAAATGAGGGGGACTCCCCCTTTTATAGATGGCCAAGTCCAACGGACGGCTCAAATTACAATCGGCTGGATGGCCCAGATTGTGCCACCTCAGCCCTAAACAAGATTCATCCTAAAAACTGCCACCAAGAGGAGTGGGGTAATAAATGAGCCATAATGTCCATCATCCTTCCAGAAGATTCCATCCTTGAAACGCGTTCACACTGTTCTCGATCCTCTCCTTGACGTTGTTCTTCAACTTCGCTCAAGCTTCCATTCCTTTCTCCATCTTGAGTTTTGAAAACATTTCCTCTCTGTCACTAAGTCCCAATACTTAGCCATTTTCTTCCAACTTTTCCTTCCTTCATGATTTATCATCTTGGACTATTTGCTTCATCATCATCGTTTGGTCTCGACGTTTCTCCTGCAAAACAAGCAAGGAGAAGAGCATTAGAACACTTCATAATATAAATTCAACTTACTTACTAGGATTCTCACGCTCTAATTTCCAAGCGTTCATCGCCTTCACTAGCCAACTTTGCGTTCAATCCTTCATGCCTTAGCCAAATTTCATCATCCTCAAGGACATATCATCTTTTGAAAGTGTTAACCGCATCTTCCTCACTTTTCCGGCTGACATTTTATCCAACCCTAGCTCGAGCAAAATGTTTTCATCAGGAACTTGATCAAAAATCATCTAGGCAATCATTTTCAAATTCATCCGCCAAGGCATTTTTAACACATTTTTCCTTGCCTTAGAGAATTTCTCAAATTTTCCTTAGGAAATTCATCAACCTGGTGCCCATCAAAAATCTTCACCTCAAAATTCCTGGCAAGCTGTGGAAGACTTTGAAATCCATTCCTCATCGCAGACATCCAATACCCAGAAGAAAATTTCCCCCAGAAAGCATCGAATTCATGTGTATCCAAACAAAGGGGTACATTTAATTTTTGAATTTTCAAACCTTAGAAAAATATTTCTCAATCAAATTTATCCTCATTCTTCATCTCTGGGCAAATTTTCCTTGCTCGGCCTTGAAAATTTTAACAATTTCATGAAGCTGGCACCTTCTGGCATATTTCACAGCCAATTCCTTCTTGCCTCAGAAAACTTTATCCCTTCAAGTCTAGGCGCAAATAGAGGGTCACACTTCAAGTTTCACATACTTAGAATATTTTTATCTTTCCACAAGTAAGGTGCAGTCAAGGGGTTGAGGTTCAGATTTTTCCATACTTAGCATATTTCCTAGCTCAACGCCTTGGAATCTTTCACTTTGCATGCATCACGCCTTGGAATTTCCACTTGCCTTCTAATACCTTGAGGGCACATATGGCTAGGCAAGCTTCTAGTTTTCATAACTTAGAAAATTTCAAGGACTTCCCTCCTTTGTTGGGCGCATTTTAAAGGGTGCACTTCAAATTTAAAACACTTAGAAAAATTTTCAAGTTCTTCTTCTCTTTCCAGGCGCATATGGAGGGGTCTTCTCCCAATTTTGCAACACTTAGAACACTTTTAGCTAGCATACTACCTTGGCAAGGTGGGGCGCATTTCACCCCCTATACTTTCATTTTCAACCACTTAGAAAATTTTCCATCTCTTCCTTGAAGCTGGGGTGCAAATGAGAGGGGCTACTTTCAATTTGTAACACTTAGAAATTTTACCCGACTTCCATTTGGCAAGGGCACATTTAAGGTGTCCAACTTCAAGCTTAAATGCCTTAGAAAATTTTCAATCACCTTCTCTTCTCCTTGGGCGCAAATGGAGGGATGAACTTCAAATTTCACAGAGTTAGAAACTTTTTAAAAATTTTATGCAAGGTGAGGCGCATTTGAGGCCCTCTGCTTTTAATTTTCCACACTTAGGCAAATTTCATGGAGCCTCTCATGAGTCAAGGCGCATTAAGGGGTGCCTCCTTCAAGTTTTGGTGCCTTAGAAAAAAAAATTTCCCCCATGCTTCTAACTTAGGCACATTTACTAGGGTCACCTTCCACTTTCCAAGAGAAAATTTTACTTGCTTCATCCTCTTCAAGGGCGCATTTTGGAGGGTGTGCTTTCACTTTTCATACTTAGAATATTTTTCAAGCTCTTCAAGCTTGAGGGCGCGAATGGCAGGGGCAACTTTCAATTTTGACACTTAGAAACTTTTTCCATCTCCTCTCTTGAGCTGGGCGCATTTAGCCCCTCATGCTTTTAATTTTCAACACTTAGTGAATTTTTACTCCAACTTCAAGTTCAAGGGCGCACTTCACTATGTAGCTTTCAACTTTCCAGACTTAGAAAAAATTCAAACCACCTTCTCAAGCTAGGGCGCATTTAGGACCCCCTACTTCCATTTTTTGATACTTAGAAAATTTTGAAGCTCCACATGCAAATTTAGGCGCATTTTGGGGCTTGAGCTTCAAATTTTGATAACTTAGAGAAAATTTCATCAAGCTTCAACCTAAAGGGCGCATTTGGAGTAGGCAACTTCAAGTTTCTAACACTTAGAAGATTTTCACCCTCATTCTTTCCTCAAGGGCGCATTTTCATGGGTGAGCATCAAGTTTTAATGCCTAAGTAAAATTTTCATCCTTTTGCAAGCTAAGGGCGCATTTTGACCTGTGAGCTTCCATTTTTTCAAACTTAGAAAATTTTCAAGGCTCTTGCCAGCTTGAGGGCGCATATCATCCTGTGAGCTTCCATTTTCAATGCCTTACTAAATTTCCTGCCTCATCTTCAGCTTTTAAAGGCATTCTTCATTAGCTGGACTTGAAAATTTATCAATTTCAGTGAATTTTATGCTCTTTGCCTGATTTACGGCAACTTGATCACGCTAACCCTAATTTGCTATTTTTAGAAAGTTTTTCAACTTTGCACTTCAAGCTAATTTCAAGCTCCAAAAAGGCTGGATTTTGCTTTGTTTCGAATCTCGAGATGTGGTTGAGCTGTCGGGCCCTGATATCTGCGTGCACCTGCTATTTTTAGCAACTTACTAAAAATAGCAATTGCTCAGAATGTCTTCAAATTTTGTGTGCCGATTGCCTGAAGGGTATTGATCGTGACTAGACGCTGCTTCTGCCTGGCTGTCGTGTTTCGCCCTTGATTTTAGGAAACCTAATTCTTCTACACAGGCCTGCTAAAAATAGTAAGTGCTTGATTTTCCATCCTCTGCAACTTCGTTCGCCTTGAAATTCGCGCCATGGGATCCTTGTCAGCTGCTTGACCTGTTCATACTGACGCTTCACGTTGACCTGCTATTTTTGGCATGTTTCTGGGGTGGCTTACTATTTATAGTAACTGCTTGCTTCTGAGACTTCCATAACTCTGTTTGACCTAAAATTCGAATAACGCGCTCCTCACCACGTGACCTGCTTGTTAACGCCGGCGCATGCGGCTGATTTGCTATTTTTAGCCTGTTTCCAAAATGACTTACTATAAATAGTAAGTGCTCCGTTTGTCTTCAAATTTTACCAGCAGATAGCTTGAAAGATGCTGATCGTGGTGGTTTACACCGGTTTTCGAAAATTCTAACTTTTTACCCCTCTTTTCAAGTCCCAAAGCTGGAAACCCTAATTTGCTCTGCATGCGTATCAAATGATCTCTGTTTGTTCTCGTTTCTATTGCATTGTGATCAGCTCATGATTCTAAAGAGCTGGGAGGCGACTGCCGGGATGCATCTGCTAAAAATATTAAGTTCCTTAATAAGTGACTATCTTTGTTTGCATGTCACATCACTGTGAAGCTCTCGAAAAACCCACAAGGAATATGCAGACATGCAAACCTTGAAATAGCCCCGTAAGACTGAATTCTGAAAGTCGTTATCTCGCTTTGCATGTCACACCATCATGAAGGTCTCGAAAAACCCAGAAGGAATATCCAAATATGCGTTGAAAAACTCTTCATCTAAGCCCTGAAATCTGCTCTGGAAGCTGAATTGCTAAAAATAGCAAGTTGCCCGTTTTAGCTCAAATTTTGCATGCGAGTAACTTGACATGTTCTGAATGCAGTGTGACGATTGAAACTTCAAAAGTGCTGACGGAATGCCCAGAATTACACACTAAAAATAGTAAGTTGTCAGAATCTGATGAAATTTTAATGAAAGCCTGCTAGAAGCACACTGACAATAGTGTGTCTTTATTTTCAATTTATTTACCTCACTTGACCTCAAACTGACCAAAAGACTCAAAACCCTAATTTCAGACTTGGCCAAATTTCACTCATTTAAGTTCAAAGACGAGAACATCCCCAGATAGACAAAGCCAGAGAGAGACAACGGCAAAAACAAACCAAAATCAAGCCAAAAGTTCGAAACGAAACGAAAATTAGGGGGTCCCCATTTGCAATGGGGCGATGTGTGAAAAAGGTCACAACACACGTCTTGTAAGATAATTTTCATTTATGATGTTGTTGCAGTATATGATTGATTAGGTGGGATCCTTTGTTAATTGGGATACAGTATTAAGCCGGATATTGAACCTTGTGAATCAGTTTGAATTGTCTTTTCCACTAGGGTTGGGAGAGAAGGGGCCGCAAGGGATATGATGGCTCAATAGCTGATTCCCACGAGTATCAAATCTTGGTTTTTCTCTACCTTACATGAGTAACTAGGGGCTTACTGGAACCAATCATTAAGCCAATTCGATAGATTAGTTAAGCAAATACTCAAGGGTTTTTGCCATGGTTGGTTTTTCAAAGTCTATGCAGCATTATGTTAGAATTCATTCCTCCTTTGGCACATGGACTCAATTCCTAAACTATGAATGCCTTCCATTTAAACGCTTCCAATGCAATGTGATGTGACATAAGTTTGCAAGTTACTCAACTAGGTTGCCTAGATCAAGGAATATTAGTCTCAAAAAATGGATCAAGATGCTTGGCTCTCCAAATGCAGATTTCATCTGGTGTAATTAGGGTAAGTTCATGAAACCCCAAAAGGAAATAAGTTCAAAAACTATGATTGTAGCGGATGCAACAATCTCTATGGAGCCACCCCTTTCTGAGAACCCTCCCAAATAAGATTTTCTTGAAATTAATCAACTTGTCGAGCAAGAGGGTGATTGTTCTAATACAAAGGGCACCTTCTCATTTAAGGAGATTCTAAATTTCATTGACCATGATGATGTGGTAGTCTCTCTAAAGAAGTGCTCCATTGCCCAAACAATAAGTGGCATCTCAAACATGAACATTAGAACTCCAAGGAAAAAGAAAGGTAAAAAATCTAGAGTAGATAAACTACAGATAGAAGGACAAGATACTACTGATGATGGAACTCAGGGGACCATGGATGATCTTCTTTACCATAAGTAGGAGGAAGGGCTTAGCCAAACAAACATGATGGCTTGGGAGGTTCTCGATTATGAATAGTCTCTAGCCCCTTTGTGTTTTTGCTAGATCTCTTTCTCTAGTTTCTTATTTTTGTTAGCCTAGCCCCCTTTTGAGTTCTTTGCACCTTCTTTTTCCTCTAAGTTAAGTCACCATCTTTTGTGCTCCCTACTCATGGATCTAAAGTTGTTAACCTTATTTTATTTGTTTTTATATCAGGTGTGAGCCCTAACCCCACAACTTACCTATCAAAATACAATTATTAAATTTATTTCTAAAATCATATTATAATTTACATTTGTATATTTATATTAAATATATTATATGTTTAATGTTTTTTTATATTTATTATTTAAATATAGATTTATTTTGTCTATAAAATCTAAAGTTAGGTTATATTTATTATTATATATTATGTTATTAAATATAAATGTAAATAGATATAATTAATAAAAATGTTTTTTATTTTACATATAACACTATTGCATTAACTTATAGGAAATCTACTTCTCTATTCCCCCCATCTCTCTCTATCTCTCTTTCTCTATTCCCCCCCCCCTCTCTCTCTCTCTCTCTCTCTCTCTCTATCTATCTTGCTTTTTCTTTGTCCCTCTTTTTGTTGTCGTATTTCACTCTCTTCCTCCCTCTATCTTTGTTGATCTCTCATCTCTCTCTCTCTCTTCTCATTGTACACTTCTTTTTCTCCACTCAATATTTCTTAATAATTGCAGTCTTTTTTGGGTTTGTAAATCTTGAGTGAAGTTACTGTTGTACCCCAAATTAAAAAATTTGCTACATAGGCATTTTGATGAAATGGTCAAAAGTCTTATTAAAATTGTCAAAAAAGGTCAAAATTGGGAGTTTGCATGTCTTGCATGAGGGCTAAAAACTTGAAATTTACAAAATTTGATGACCTGGGTCTACTCAGAGCGACCTTGTCTACAAAACTCAGGTTTCAATTTTTTCGGCCCTAAATTTTAGGAAAATTTTCATTTTTAGAAACTTTCTAAAAATAGAACTTTTTTGGGTTTTTTTGAAATGGATGTTGGCAAAATTTTCTAAAAATAGAAAGTTCAACTTCTAGGATTCAAACTGATTTTGATTGGTCAAAAATACTTTCTCATCCAGCTGGTCCAGTCAAAATCATCAAAAGAATGGATTGAAAATTTATCTCCCGCTGTGTTGTTTCAGTGGGTTCTAGGACTATTAATGGAGGCTTCCAAGAATCACAGTGTCGATTCAGAGTCCTTTATTATCACCAAGAAATCGTAATGCATGATCGAGGATGAAGAACGGTATTCGAATGTTAAAGAATCATGAAAATTGCAAAATTTTGCCTGAACTTTACTGCTGCCTCAAATTTCAAAATTTAGGCGCTGATGCCTGGCGCTTTAGAAAAATTTTCATCTCAAGGCAAAGAAGACAAGCACGCCAAAATTAAGTGGAGAAAGTTAAAATTACAAATTAAAACTAAGTTTACGACATAAGAATCTCTAAAAGGAGATAGGCTCACATTTCAGTGGAGATCAGATGCTAGAATTAGTTTGTGCCCTGACAATGTTGTCAAAATCTCTCTCCGCAGTTCAGAGGAATCACCCACCACCATTATCCTGACCAATCACCATCCAGAAATTCAAGGATGAACAGAGGTCTCAAATCTGCAGCGATGCAAATCAAGTGAAACTACGAAATATTCTAAGTTCAGGGAATGGGCACCCTAAGAGAAGATAGGCGCCAGGTTTTGGAGCCAAATCCAAGCATTAGTCAGCCATGCTCAATCTCAAATATAACTTTGCAAGAATATTTGGGCATGATCACACCACACCGTTGGAACTCAAAAGAAGAAAAGTGTACAAGCAATAAGGGAGTCCAAGCCATGTGAAAAGAGTAAAAAATGGCTGAGGTTGGAGAACTTGGGCACCCCAGAAGGAGATACGCGCCCAAGCTTTTGGGGCATCAAATGGATGAATTTGCAGTTTTAGTCTCCAACATGTCTTCTCCAGCCTTGACCAGGCTTTCCAACGCAACTGTCAACAAGTCCATCGGAGTTGACAAGCATCAGATATCACTAACTAATTGGAGGGGTAAAACCATGAAAATGTCAAAAGTCAAAAGCAAAGTGAAAAATCTCAGAAAATAAACCAACTCTAGAAGAGTTGGGCGCCCCAAGTAGCCAGGAGCGCCCAAGCTTTTGAGGTCCCAAATTCAGTTTTTAGAGGATGCAACCTACAAAGAACCCCCTTCAGAATTCATCAGGCTATCCAACGAGCCTAGCCAACAATTTGTCAGACTCCCGAATCATTTAGAATTGCAAAATCATCAGAAGATCAAGGAAAGCAAGCAAAACTCGAAGAACATAAAAATGGCTAACACTAGTAAGCTTGGGCGCCCCAAGTAGCCAGGGGCGCCCAACATTTTGAGGGGTCAGATGAAGTTTTTATGAAAAGTTGCCTCCAAACAAACTTCACCAAATTTGATCAAGCTCCTCAATGGATCATTCTTCCAGCTCACAGGATTCACCGAGCACCTAGAAATCAGGATCAAACTGGGGTTAAAACTCAAGGAAAAAATTGAAAATAGTAAAAAAATGGCTAAGTTTGTAGAGGAAAAGCGCCCCAGGAGGAGATTGGTGCCCAAGGCTCGATGCCTTAGTCAATTTTTCCAAGTTCTATTTTTCAACATCAGAAAGTGTCCAGGTTCAATGCATCTACTCAGGATTGGATGCAAAAGTTTTAAACTAGAAAATGAAAGCAATTTTTATTCTAAAAACCTATTTAAGAAAGCTTTTGTCTTCCATTATTCATTTTTGCAAGTTGGCGTTTAGAGCAAGAAGATTTTCCCTTTTCTCTCAACGAAGATTTGAAGACCCAAACAACATGCTTTTTTGGTGTTCTTTGTGATTCCAAGATCAGTGAGCAAGGAGCAATGCTTTTTCAGGCTCCAAACTTCTAGGGCGTTGCTTTTTCAAAACAACCACTCAAATTTTTCCATTTCTGATCACATGGGTCTCTCTCGCTTTTTCATCCTATTGAACATTGAGAAACTTTTCCCTCTTCTAGAAACTGTATTTTGGCTGCTTTTTTAGGATGGATTTAGCTTTTTCAGTTTCTAAGCATTTGGGTTTCTCTGGAACGTGATTCTCTACAAAACCCAAGTCCCAGCTTTTTTTGGAGAAATTGTTTTTTCAAAGCAAATCAACATTCTATTTTCAACAATCTACAAAAGTTTTCGAACCTAGTCAAGCTTATAGTCAAAAATCAAGGTTTTCAACTTGCAACACTCTCCACTTGAAATCAAGAACAAATCAGCTTTTTAGCGGATGTGGTTGAGATTTAAAGCAGAGTGAACTTGAAGCTTTCTCCAAGCTTTCGTTCCATTCTTATCTCACGCTTTCTTCCTATTCTCGGCTCAAGCTTATCCCATCTTTGAGAGAGAAAAGAAAACAAGTTGTAATAGTTGGCACTTTCCCTATTTTTATGTTGTCATAGGTTGTTAGATAGTTATCTTGTTTTAGTTTTAGAAATAAAACTTGCATGATGACAAGTCTTAGTTGTAAAAGCAAGGAGATTCTAGGTCTCCCTACTCTTCTGCTTGTGTATAAATAAGGGCAGCCTTGCCTATTATTTTCTTAACCATGCTTGTGATAACAAATTGTTGAGCCTATTTTGCTTGCAAGTTGTTTAGTTTCAGTTCACTTAGTGTAAAAACAAGTTTGCAAGCCTTTTTTAGCTGCAAGTTTTTGTTCAGTGCGTGTGTCTTGAGTCAATGTATTCTAGTTTGAGGGCTAAACTGTAAGCCTATTTTTCTACAATCTTGTTGTTCTAGAAGTGTAATCTTTTGTTCCTGAAATTTAAGAAAATAAAGTCTTGTGCCTGCCTTGCTGCCCTGATATAAAGTCTCAGATTTCCATTTATTGTGTTATGCTTATATGATTTCCATTTCAGCTTGCATTGAAAGTAAGTAGATGTATGTTGGAAGAAATTTTATCTAAGTATCTATGTCAAAGAATCAAACCTTGTTCATTTCTAATTATCATGCTCTGTGTTTACTCGAGTAATTAGAAACGTCATTAGAGTAGGCTTAGTCGTAGTTGAACTTCTAAAACAGAAAATCTCAACTACAACGCTTGAGTTTTATAACTTTGTGCTCTTAGTTGAAAAAAAAGATAGGAAAATTAGTTTTAATTTACTTTCTTAAGCAACATCAGCAAAGAGGGAGCTTTCCCTCCTAATTCGAAGAGCAATTTATCTGGGCATAGTTGTCTATTTCTAATCCGCATTCCAGAGGTGCGAATTGAAACGCGACAACGCCAACAGTTTTTTGGCGCCCATTGTGGGGCACGAGGCATAAAACTTCAAGAAAGCTTATGCTCTATGACACGGGAATGACCATTTGGCACCCTATTGCGTGATCCAACCAAAAGCAATGGGTGATAACAACAATAATGCTTGCAAGAATCTGAGACTTCCACCCCCATTACCTTGGGGTAACAGCATTGGACCTTTGGCTTTGTTGGTAAATCATGAGTTACCTAAAGGGTCGAGGAAGCACTTTCCACGGTTTAATCACCTGGATCCAGGCATTATTACAAGCTGGGCAACTATGAGCGAGAAATTTTTGGCGAGATTCAAGCCTATTGAAGATAGTCATTGGTTGTTTGCCCAACTTGCAAATTCAAAGATGGAGTACAACGAGCCCATGAGGGATTTTTTTGCAAGATTTAATCATCTTGTTACACGACTTTCTTCTACACTTAATCCATCACCGAAGATTCTGATGAGTTGCTTCATAAATGCTCTTCCATCAGAGATAGCCTTCTTCCTCAAGACGACAAAAGAAACAGAATTGACGGATGCACAAGAACACACCATCGAGTTGGAGGATAATATGATTACTTCCGGCAAGATGAAGGATTCAATCAAACCTCTAGTTTAGAGTTCTACGGATCCACTGCTACAGAAGGTAGCTAATGAGATGCTTGCACTACCACCACCACAATATCAACCTCCACCACAGTATCAATTTCAGCAACTTACCAGTCAAAGAAATAGTTTTCAACCTTACAACAATTACTGGCCACGGTTGCCAGCACCTTCACCAAGACCAACAGTTGAAGCTACACAAAATGCAGTATTTTGTTCTTTCCATGACACTGACGCACATACCGGTACTACATGCCCCCAGAACTTAAGAGTGAATCAAATTATGGGATATGTTGATGCTGCAACCAGTTCCAATTTTGTCTCAACACCAAGTTTGAATGTTGTCTCACCACAAACAGACAACTTCGATGGCGACTTTGCTCTGGGATACTTTCAAAATGATCCCGTTATTGAAGAAAAAGAACACCTACACCACTACTCTCTTACAGCAAATCATGTAAGACACTCTTTGCTTGTGTTTACAAGTGCTCTGCACTTGCAAGTGCAAAAGGATGAAGAAGAGAGGCGGAGAACTAAAGAACAAGTTAAAGAAGCGATTGCTCAAGACCCATCTCCAACCAATTTTGACATTGTAAACTCCATGATGAAGACCAAGGTTAAGATTTCATAGTTGGAGTACCTTCGTGATCATCCTGAGTAGCTGGACAAAATAATACATGTAATGAAAGAAGCTTCAATTCATCCTACATTGCTCGAATCATCCGTTCCAGTGGAAGAAAAGCCCAAACCTTTCTATATATCTTTGTATATAGGAGGATTCAAACTGAGCAATTGCATTATTGATTCAAGAGCCTCAGACAACGTGATGCCTCTAAAAGTGATGAATGCATTGGGACTCTCATGCACAAAAACTCAGAACGAATGTTATTCACTTGAGTCTAAGTCGGTGCCATTGGTCAGACAATTAGAGAACGCTCAAGTAAGGTTGACAACTTGTCCAAAGAAAAAGATAATGATGAATATCCTAGTGGCTGACATTCCAGCTAGCTACGGGATGTTGCTGAGCCAGAGCTTTTGCAGAGATCTTGGTGGTGCAATACAGTTAGATTGGTCTTCCACAACCATTCTTGTGAAGGAGGGAAAATCAAGATAAAACTTGAGCCCAAATCCTGATTCATGGTGGTGAAAATCCCAAACCCCCCAACCCAAATGCTATATCAAGGAATGGGTCTTTGTAATTATGCGACGCTGTCAAAGATAGAAACTAAAGACTAGAACATTGCTTGTCCTAAAAAAAACCTAACATAGGATACAAAGTTATGGACAATGCAATTTGATTCCTTACAAATCTGCTTTTCCTTTCTTCAATGGATATGCTTTCCTTAGCGTACCAATCTACGGACCGAAGTGGCTGCAAGTCGATTTGGTCTCTAAAAAATTTGGGAAGTATGATGTCCCCATCATCATCAAATTATCCTTCAACATCCTCTGACAAGAACTTAGCGATGTGTGGAAGGGTGAACCTGTTGTAGTTGCGCCTTCGCACTTCGAACTCGTCTTTATAGCTAAACCAACAATCCTCCATGGAAGTTTTATGTGAAGAATGATGGCCAAGGCATGTTGAAAAGTGACCCTAAGGGTCATATGAGCGTCTTTCAATGAGAAACTTAAGGTTAAGTTTTGTCATCTCGTTGCTCATAGCCTTGGCGTCAGCTGTTGATTTGCATCTACAAATACCCATTTGAAAAGGAAAGTTGGCAGTTGTCTTACGTTTGTTGCACATAAAGGTGTGGACTCCATGCAACTGTCATAGAAATTCCATGAATACCACTTTATCCAATGGATAATAGGGTAACATGGCTAGAATACCTAAGTATCCATAAACGCAAATGTAGGTAAAAGTGGGGAACTAGATGAACCAATCTGCCCAATCTACCATTGCCAACTTGGCTGCTGGTGAGATGCATACATGTGACTCGTGATCAAGGTCCCTTACTGTGTGCATCAGGAACTGATCATTCACTCGCTTGACGTGTCATTTTGATTGTGTGAATTCAAGCTACGAGAAATGTTGATGAACCTTCTGCACACCCAAAGTTCCTACAGTATTCAACCCTCTAAATTGGCCATGAAAGGCTATCGGATATATGTGGTACAAACACATGCGGAATTCATAGGCCTTGAAGAAATTAGTCATTTGGTTGTGGAGAATGTCTCTGATCAAGGTAGACCAGTCATAGTGTTCTTTGTTGTTGACAAGTTGAGCTATGATGTAATACATCCATGGTTGATACTTGTTTTGTTAGGATTCAGGAAAATCATAGCAATAAACATCAACAATTTTATGTAGAATAAATAACCCAAAAATAACAATGAATAACACAAAAAAGATCAACACAAAAATTTAACGCGATTCACCCAATATGGGCTACATCTACAAAAACGCAGCCACCCAAAGATTTTATTATCCAATGCAAAACATATTACAATCTCATGAATTACACACCGCAACTTACATCCTAGCCGCTTATAACAAGCTTTTTGGAAGCTTCCAGAATTAGGGTTTTACAAAGTCATTTTTCATTTGACATGTCAACGGTAAAACCTTGATGTGTTGACGTGTTTCGAACCCCTACGAGGATAAGTTATGAGTGTACAGTATTTTCATGATCAGTCGCCACATATCAACAATCTCCCACTTGGAGACTGATCGGGCTCCACACCAAACTATTTCCCACTTGAAGACTGATCTTGGACGACATCACTGCACTTGCAATTCCCACTGGATTACAAGTCTAGCTAGTTTCTTATATCCACCATTATCAGTCATGAAGGCCAATAGAAATTGAAGAGGAAATTAGTTTTTCCCATGTAACCGCCTTTGTGAACATATCTACAGGATTCTCACTTGTGTGAATTTTCTCCAGCTTCAACTACCCATCCTCCAAAATTGACCGAATGAAGTGGTATCTGAGCTATATGTGCTTAGTTTTTGAATGCAAAGCTGAGTTCTTAGCAAGATGAATGGCACTTTGGATGCCAGTGTACAAAGGGCTATCTTCTTGTCATTGTCCCAATTCCTTCAAAAAATGTTGTAACCAAATCATCTCCTTGCTAGCTTCCATAGCAGCAACATACTAACTTCAGTGGTTGAAAGCGCAACAACCTTTTGCAGCCTTGAAATCAAACTAACTGCAATACTTCCTACAGTAAAAACATACCTTGTAGTACTCCTACTATCAATATCACTTGCCAGATCAGAGTTAACATATCTATTGATGTGATTTTTATGACCGCACCAATCAACAGAACAAAGTTGTCCGAAGGCTACTCCATTCTCTTGATCAAAGTATTCCGTGCGCTAAGATTGTGAGAAAGTTTGCACGTTCAACTCCAAGGTTCTGAAATACTTGGAATACCCTCAGTTGGTTTGATGTGAATTGCAGTTTTCACGAGGGGACTTACACAATTGTTCAGGATACTTGCAATTAACAGCAAATAGATGATTGGAAGGGATTTGTGCAACACGGATGATTTAGCAATAAGTATGCTTTCCTAAGATTAACCGAAAATGAACGGAAATTAAATGAGTGTAAGGGTAAGAAGATTCTAGATTCTACTCTAAGGTGGGATGTGGGATCAATCTTAACAACTTCAACCAAACTCTGTTCTGCCTCACGTTTGGACAGCTTACACAAAGTACGTGCAATCTTCAAAGGGATAGCGAGTAATTTTCAAGTCACAACCCAACATCAAGATACTATCAAAACGACACATACCAAGGCATGAGTTACAACTGAAGTTAAGTTTATGAAATGCTGCAGTAGACCACGCAAGGCAAACTTGCTGTCAGCAAGCCGCTAGTGGTATGGAATGAAATGAAGTGCCTTGATCAATGCCACACATCCACAGCTACTATCTACTTGCATGAAATGAAAATGCTACTTCTTAAACTACTTTATGCTATCTTACGCTACTTGGAATTGAAGGGACGAAGAAACCTTCCTAGCTAAACACAATGAAGATGAATTTCACCATCAATGAAAAGATATTCTATTATGAAAATGTTACACAACAATCTCTTACAAAAATTTTCAAAGGAAAACTTTTCCTTCTCCTCCAAACTATGCTAAACCATCAAGCAAAATGTCTACTCTGCTCTACTCTCTGGTCAGATCTCTAATCTCTAGTTCTGATTCTAATTCTAATGAATTACAAATGAGGGGGACTCCCCCTTTATAGATAGCCCAGTCCAAAGGATGGCTAGGGTTACAATCAAAAGAATGGCTAAGATTAAGCCATCTCAGCCCTAACCCTAAAAACTGCCAGAATGGGGAGTGGTACATTAAATGAATCAAAGATTCCCACTCACTCCCAAAATAGTAAAGGCAATTAATTCCCACAATCACTCTTCTAGAAGATCATCGTCCAGTAGTGCATTCCCATTCTCCTTCTCTCTGGCTGCAAACTCAATGAATCTAGCAAGTACAGCCTCAATCTCCTGAACTGAAATGGGTGGAATGCAATCGAGTTGGAACTCTAACACCGTGACTGACTGTTCATGCCGTGCACAAGATTTTCTCCAAGCAACTAAGGAATCCTGCGTGGTCTGGATCAAGCTGGAGAAAGTGGAAGTGTTCTCAAAGTCATCCTGTATGAAGGTCTTCACCTCTGAAAAGAAAGGCACCAGCCTACCCCTCAAATTATCAACAATCACCTCATCTGGATTCAACCGCCTAGCAAATATAGCCTTGAAAGTATTCTGGACTCCATCAATGATATTGGCCATGGCCTTCCGTACTCTAGTTGAATCCGCCTATGCTGTGTCGAAGAAACCACGTCCCGTGATTGCTGAAGAATACCATCTAGAAAAATCATACCTGTCATTCTCCTGAATGACCCCTCCATCAATCAGCAACTGCAAAGGAACATGTCTCAACGCCTCAAGACGCTGAATAACTTTGCCTTAATAAACAAAAAGCATCACCCTGCTTCAATCAATCGCTTCCATCTATGCTAAACACAGAAGTTTACCTAAAAGCAAGAGCAACTCTCCAAGTGAACTTCTCTGCTCAACACGATCCTCCCATGACCCACTTGTCTCTCCGTGCCATCTTCCAACTCCAACAAGCCACCCATTGACTCTCTAGGTACAATCCGAAGTTCGCCGAATCTCCACCATGAGGATGAGACAATCACCGCATGGTCCTATCAAAGCCTTATGCTCTCTTTTCAACTTCTTGTACTTTCCTTCCTTTTTAAATAATTTGTCCTTGAGGGCGTGGTAGGAGTTATCACACTCCTCTACAATCTGTGCACCTGTGGGGCGTCCTAACTCCAGAGTTGTGATCACATAGTTTTTGGGTACTGCTTCATCTCAGTCACAATGAACCTGTGGCACTGCCATGTGAAGGGTGCGGTTTCATCCTCTCACCGAAATCTTTGAAAATTCCTTTTAGCTCTCTTCTTCTGTGGAGGTGTGTTGATCCTGTTCAAAAACTCTTCCATTTCAATTGCTGGATCAATCTCTTCGCTGGGGCTTCTCCTCATCCTATCTCTGAGCCAATTAGGTACTGTATAGTGTATATCAAATGGCTGTTGTTCTTGTGCCTCTACTTCACAGACTTGTTCAACTTCTATATCATTCTGGTGAGGCTCATCGTCCTCAAGTGGTTGAGTATCTCCTAAAACTATATCATCATCCTCCAAAGCCGTCTCTAATTCTTGCTGAAACTGAGGGTCAGTAGTAGTCCCCTCATCATCTTGCTGATCATCTCTAGTAGATGCGTTGACGCTCTGGCCAACTGACTCTCTGTGGTGGCTAATTATTTTTCTGTACCACTTGTACCTGATTCAATGCATTTCTTTGATCAGCAAATAAAGAAACCTCCTCTATGCTTGGAGAACGTGTCTCCAATGGTGTGGGTGATTCAACTGCAACTCTTGGAGGTTCCGGCTGAACAGGCTCCTGCCAAACTGGCTCTTTCCTTCTAGATTCTAGACCTCATGTGATTTGTTTCTTCCTGCTGGTGGTGGGTGTCCTGTGATCTCCCATCAAATTGTAAGTCAATGCAATCGACCTACTCTTCAACCTGCTCACACGTTTGTCAATCCATGCTCTGGTAAATGTCAAGACTGGAATGGAGAGTGTGTCCAAGTCAGCAACCTCCAGTTCTGACCAATCCGGGAGTGGAAGTGGAGTATCTCTCACTGCTTCATAATCGGGATGGACAATGTTCATGTCCTCATTTACCTGGTCTGGTACCGGAATGACTTCACACTCCTTGATCATGTTTATTGGCAACCGAGAGAACATTCTTTTCCTGACTTCAGCCTCATCCGACGCATCAGCCCAATAATCCTCAATATTTGCCTTATGTTTAAATCCCTATAGTACCCATTTGATGTTGTTATGCAGATCATAGTGTTGTCGACTAGTGTTGTCGACTGGTGTGATATGAAAAGTGATAAAACTGAAGCTCGCTCTTAGCTTCTCTAGCTGCCTGTAATGAAGGACACACTTCATCGAAGTTGCCCATGACAATTGGGAAGTCAACACCTCCCTTCCTCTTTTTCTTTTGAATCTTATCGTAGGCAACCAATTGCCTAGATATCTCTAACATCAATATTCTGTTGGTTGGGTACTTAGGTAGCCTATATGGATATGACAAAAATCCTTGCAACCTTATGTAAGAAAACTTTGGAAATTGTATAAACCAGCACCCATACCTCTCAATCAATTCTTGGGCCTCTCTTGAGATCTTGTGATGCATCTGTTCCTGAAGCAATCTCATGATGTGCATGGTGAAGGCGTCATTGACACGCTTGTAATGAGTGGTACTAGTCAAGTGCAACTGCGGACAAGCCTCATGAATTTTAAACTGATGAGAACCACAGCCAACAAGCTCCTTCTATGAAATTCCTCTATATTTCGTCATATGAGCCAGCATGTAAATGATGTAAGAGCTCATATAGAATGTCTTTGTTCTTCTCAAGATCAGAAGTTGCTCGTGCAAATTGTCACTGATCATTTCAGCCCAGTTGACTTACTCCTTTCCTTCCAGCACGAGGTTGATGTAATAGAACATCCATGGCTCAAAAATAAATGACTGTGGGCAACCTCCAACTCGACTCAGCATCATGATAAGATCATAATACTCCTACTTCAAGTCATATGCTATGATTTGTCTCGGCATCCTTCGTACGAGAAGGCTTGGGGTTGCTCATCTAGTGAGTATTGATCGTTTCTGTACATCTCTCGAATGCAGAAGCATACATTTGCTTAGCTCGCTCCCTCGATTTGTAAATCATGTTTCTATGCACTGGGATTCCAAAAGCTTCACCAATGGCAGTAGGAGTAAGGTTGGCGAGCACTTGTCCATCTGGTGACATGATTGACTTGTGATCCTTCTCATAGCAGTTGGCGCACTCCATCATTAGCTTCGAACACTGAATGGCTGGTGGGAAACCAACAGCCGCATATAACCCACTTCAAATAATGTTGTGTGAAGTGTTCGAAGGTCGATGATTACCAATCCCCAGCATTCAATTCTTGAAAGTCTCTAGGTTGACGGAGCCCAAATTCATATCTGCCAGCTTGCCTAACTTCGAAGTAAATTTTGACTCCGGTAAGAAAGACTTGCTCAACTTCTTTATAACAGCTTGCCTAGATGCACCATTGTTATCCTTGCCAGTTGTCCTTGCCTCAGCCATCTGCAAAACAATAAACATCCATCAGCAAATTAACTTAGAAAAATAAATAAAATACTTTGCAGGGCTGCCAATCGACTTCAAGAAGTTGCAATATTATTTCTCGTTCGCAAACCTCAACTTCTTTCTTCAACAAATTCGAGCTTCAATACTTAGAAAATTTCTAAGCAAGCTTTAGCAACTTCACTTCACACTCAGCAACTTCAAGCCTTGATAAAATCGTCCACTTTACTTCAGCAGTTGAACTTTTAAATTCGCACTCAGCAATTTCAAGTAGCTTGGTAAGTGCGCACTTCCTTAGCTTCAGCAACTGCACTCTTTGAAAATCGAACTTCTCACTTGCATTGCAACTTCAAACTTTAGCAACAAAATCGAGCTTCAGCAACTCACAAGTTTCAACCTTCAACAAATTCCTCTTCAACAAGTTTGGAACTTCAGTCTTAGCAACAAACTCAACACTGGACTCAGAGCAAATCGAACTTTCTCCAGCTGTGAAAAAGAAGTGAATGACCCTCAGCGCTTATAGGAAAATCAAATTCTGGAAGAGGCTAAGTTTAGCCAATGAATTAAATTTCCACTACTTCATTTGAATTTCCCTCCTTTGGTGTTTTTGACACTTGTCTTTCAACATATGGAATCTTATTCTTCTAGAAGTTCAACTTTGACTGGCATCTTTTGAATTCACTTCTGAAAATTTTAAAATTTAAATTCATCATTTAATCAATTTAATCAATTTCCATTCACCAGCCGAAGTTTTGTCTTGCAAATTTCAAATTTGAATCACCTCTGATGTTCTGGAAAATTCACCAGTGAGGAATTCAATCAAAAATATCTAGGCAATTCACTTTAAATTCGTTGTCGAAGCATTTTCCTTTCAAAAACCATTTTATTCAAATTTTCCTTAGAAAATTTTAAATTCTCCCTTAGGAAAATTTCACAATTCGAGCACCGATCAAATTCCTCATGCTGAAGGCCTCGGCGAAGTGCGAAAGACATAGAAATCCATTTCTCATCACAAATGTCCAGTACCCAGAAGAAAATTTTATGGAAAACGTGATGAATCCATGGCTACACAACGAACGGGTTCATTTAAATTTTTAAATTTTGAACCTTAGAAAAATAACTCCTCATGGAATTTAAATCTGTTCTTCTCATCCGTGAACATCTTGTTGCTCTGACTTGAAAATTTTTATCAATCCTGTAGTGCTAACATCTTCTGACTTCCTTACTTGAAAATTTGCTCGTGCTTCAGGAAAATTCATCACCTTCAAGGTCTAGGCGTATTTTCTAAAGGAAGAAAATATTTTTCCTTAGAAAAATTTTAAATCACCTTGAAAAAAAATTTGCCTTAGGAAATTTTGTTCAACTTTGTTCACCTTGCCTGTGAGAAAAATTATCAACTTCACTTAGAAAAATCTTCCTGCAAGCACATCATACTTAACATATTTTACTTCCATCATCTTCAACGCCTTACAATATTATATTCATCACCTCAACACCTTGGGTGCATATCCAACTTGAAGGTGAACATTAAAACTTCATCACGCCTAGCATATTTAAATCTCTCCTCTTTGTGTCTTGGGCACATATCATGTATGAAGAGGGACAAGCCTTAAGTCTACGCCTTAGTAATTTCACCACTAGGCATTTTTAGCGCCTTACAACTTTACCTTATAGGCTTAGCATTTCCAATGCCTAGCAACACTTACATCACCTTGCATTTACTTCACCACCCTAGGCGCATATCACATTTGAAGGAGAATATTGACCACGCCTAGCATATTTCATCTTTCATCTTCACTTTTACTTTGTTTACCACCTTACATTCACTTTTACTCACTTCAACTTGGGCGCATATTAGCATGTGTGAAGGATGACTCTTGGACTTCCCCGTTTTTGTCTTCACATGGCCCCATTTGGGCGCATTTAGCCATGTAAGGAGGATGAACTTTGTTGACTTGTTGACTTCTTGTGAATTTGGGCGCATTTTAGCATGGGAGGAGGACGAGTTTAAAACATGGGCGCATATTTGATGTCATGAAGGATGAAACACATTCTTCGCCACCTTGTGACCTTTCAACTTCCTTTATTTTGTCCTCACATGCCCTCATTTGGGCGCATTTTGCTATGCTTGAAGGATGAACGCCTTTGACTCCTTTCTTGAATCTTTGACCCCCTCTTGAGATGGGTGCATTTGGAGGGTGGTGGAGGATATCTTGCCTTAGAAAAAATTTTATGCTTCACACTCTCAAGGTGGGCGCATTTGGATATGTGTGCAAGATGAAAAACTTTGACTTCCTTGACTTTTTTGTTGCATGAGCGCATTTGGGCCTAGGAGGAGGACAAAGTTTTATACTTAGAATTTTTTCATGCTTGGCATTACCTTGAGGGCGCATTTTGCCTAGGCAGGTGGATATTTCTCATACTTAGAAATTTTTTCATCACATGTTGGAGATGAGGGCGCATTTTGGGGTAGCTACAAGACGAGACCAACACTTAGAAAATTTCTTGATGCCTCTACCACCTTGGGCGCATTTCCTGGGTGCTGCAGGATGAAATCCAATACTTAGCCATTTTTTCTTCGTCTTCGCCAGTTTATCCATGCCTTGCTATAAATAGTAAGTCCTTCAATTCTTGCATCTCTGAAGCTCAGAATGATTTGAAATTTTGAACGCTAGATCCTCACGACTTCATCAACCTGTTGACACTGCTATTTCAGGTTGGCTTGCTATTTTTAGCCCATTTCTAAAGGTGGTTTGCTATTTATAGAAACTGACTGCTTCTGATATCTCCGCAACTCCGTTTGATTTGAAATTTGAAAGAGGTGCTCCTCACCATGTGGTCTGCCTGCTGACATCGACGTTTACAACTGATTTGCTATTTTTAGCCTGTTTCCAAAATGACTTACTATAAATAGTAAGTGCTCTGTTTGTCTTCAAATTTTACCAGCAGATAGCTTGAAGGATGTTGATCATGGTGGTTTACACCGGTTTTCAAAAAATTTGACTTTTTACCCTTGTTTTCGGGTCTCAAAGCTGGAAACCCTAATTTGCTCTGCATACATATCAAATGATCTTCGTTTGTTCTTGTTTCTGCTGCATTGCGATTAGCTCGTGATTTTGAAGTGCTGGGAGGCGACTGCCGGGATGCACCTGCTAAAAATAGTAAGTTGCTAAATTAGTGACCATCTCCATTTGCATGTCACATCACTGCGAAGCTCTCAAAAAACCCATAAGAAATATGCAAACTTGCAAAGAAAAACCTGACATGCAAACCCTAAAAATAGCCTCTAAAGGCTAAACTCTAAAAGTTGTCATCTCATTTTGCATGTTATACTGTCGTGAAGGTCTCAGAAAACCCAGAAGGAATCCTCAGACATGCACTGAAAACTTTGCATATAGACCCTGAAATCTGCTCTGGAAGCTGAACTGCTAAAAATAGCAAGTTGTCGGTTTCAGCTCAAATTTTGCACACGAGTAGCTTAATGTGTTCTGAATGCAGTGTGACTGTTGAAACTTTGAAAGTGTCAAGAAAATGCTCCAAATTTCACACTTACTAAAAATAGTAAGCAGTTGGAATCCGATGAAATTTCAGTGGAAGCCTGCTGGAAGCACACTGACCTCATTGTTAGTCTCTATTTTCAATTTATTCACTTCATTCGACCTCAGATTGGCGGGAAAGTACAAACCCTAATTTCAGACTTGGCCAAATTCACGTTTAAGCTCAATGGCGGATACATCCCTAGAAAGGCAGATAGAAAAGAGACAAAAAGAGAGAGAGAGAGAGAGAAAACCCAAGCCAAAAGACCAGAATGGAGCAAAAATTTAGGGGGTTCCCATCTTGAATGGGGCGATGTGTGAAAAGGTCACAACAATATCCTTTTAGAGCAGAATTTGTTCATCCAAAACATAGTTTCTTTGAAGTAGTACCACTCAAATATCGGAGAATCTATTTTGCGGCATTCCAATGTTCCTTTCCCAAATTGCTCATATACCTGCTCACAACTCCCACTACATGTGCAATATCTGGCCTTGTGCATAGAATTGCATACATCAAGCTACCAATTGCTGATGCATATGGTATCTTAGACATTTTGTATTCCTCCTCTTGTGTCTTTGGACTCATCTCCTTAGTCAACTTACAATGACTAGGCAAAGTTGTACTAACTGCTTTTGCATTCTGCATGTTAAACCTTTTCAACACCACCTCTACATACTAACTTTGAGACAAAAATAATTTTTTGTTTGTCCTATCCTGTGTGATCCTCATACCAAGGATATGTTTTGTTACACCCAAATCCTTCATAGCAAATGAATTTGCTAATTTTTGCTAAAGTTCATTAATATGCTGCATTTTAGACTCGGCAACAAGCATGTCATCAACATAAAACAACATAATAGTATAGCTGCCATTATCCAATTTCTTAAAATAAACACAATAATTAGAATGTCATCTTTTGTAACCTTGTTCAGCCATAAAACTATCAAATTTCAAATACCATTGTTGAGGTGCTTGATTCAGGCCATACAAACTCTTCTTGAACCTACACACAAATTCCTCCTTACCCTTGACCTCATATCCCTGTGGTTGTTGCATGTATATTTCCTCTTCCAAATCCCCATGGAGAAATGTTGTTTTCACATCTAGCTGTTCAAGATGCAAGTCTTTTGCAACCACAAGACTTAGAATAGTTCTAATAGAAGTCATCTTTACAACCGGAGAAAATATTTCATCAAAATCTATACCTTTTTTTCTGTGCAAAACCTTTTACCATGAGTCTGGCCTTATATCTTTTATGGGCTCCATCTTCTTCCTTCAACCTGTAAACCCATTTATTTGGAAATTTTCTTTTACCTACATGTAATTGGACTAAGTCCCAAGTCTGATTTTGCAACAAGGAATCCATTTCCTCTTTCATGCCTAACTCCCACTACTTTTTTGGTATATACCTGCATTGCTTCTTCATAACCTTTAGGTTCACTAGAATCAGTTAATAATATAGAATATAATGATGGAGAAAATCTTTCTAGAGGTCTAGTTATCATTGTAGAATTTCTAACACTTGTAAGAGTCTATGGGATAACTTGTTGTTGAGCATCAGGTACCATTGGCATTTTATTTTCTAGAATCTCATCCAGAACCACATATTCCTTTTGGCCTGTTCATGCTTCTTTTCTTGCAGCTGATCCTTATACATGACCTTCTCATTGAATATAACATCTCTACTCCTAATGATTTTATGATTTTCATAATCCCATAACCGATAACCAAATTCATCTACTTCATATCCAATGAAGGTACTATTTTTAGACTTAGCCTCAAGCTTGGTTCTATTTTCATTATCAACATGGACAAAAGCTTTACAACCAAAGGTTTTTAGAAATGAGTAGTTTACCTTTTTATCCGTCCATGCCTCCTCTGGAATGTCGCCATTTAAAGGATTTGAAGGTCCTTTATTTATTAAATAAATAGCGATCTGTACAACATTTGCCCAAAACTATAAGGGTAGTCCATCATGCAATCTCATGCTCCTTGCATGCTCCATAATGGTACTATTCATCCTCTCAAACACACCATTTTCTTGTGGGGTTCCAGGAACCGTTTTCTACCTACGAATTTCATTGTATGAACAATAATTTTCAAATTCTCTGCTGCAATACTCACCTCCATTATCAGATCTGAGACACTTCAATTTTTTTCCTATCTCATTCTCAACCAAATATTTCCATTTTTTAAAAGTTTCAAATATTTATGCTTTTTTTTAGGAAATACACCCATGTTTTTCTAATTGCATCATCAATAAAAGTAACACAATAACAAGAGCCACCAAAAGAAGATACCTCAGCTAGTCCCCATACATCGGAATGCACAAGCTCTAATTTCTCACTCTTCTCTTTCCCAACTTTGAGAAATCAGACTCTTTTTTGTTTTCCATAAACACAATTTCCGCATAACTCCAAATCTATTTTAGACGTGATAGCAACTTTCTGAAGTGAGGGATCTTCATCCCTTTCTCACTCATGTGTCCAAGTCTATGGTGCGACAATTTTGTTTCAGTCTCTGCAGCAAGTGCTCTATCTCAATAGCAATTCTTTCTATAGCAGCTAAGGTAGAATAAGTATTACCAATACACAAATACAATGTGCCTACCTTTTCACCTTAGCTACTACTAATGCACCTTTAGTGACTGTGGATTTTAAAAAATCCTTCGAGTTCCCTTCGGGTGGATTATATTTTGCTAAGTCCAACCCGCGCCCTATACATTTGAATATCTTTGGTCCCCCCTTTTTTGAAAAGCTTCACTTAAATTTCTCCATGTTTCCACCGCATGCTCCTTGCAAAGATCTCCTCCCTTGCTTGTTCGGCGAGCTCCGCCATACTCCCACATGTCAGCAGTGCGGGCCTTTGAATGGTTGCTTCCCTTCACTTCCTTACCAAGCTTCGTCTGCGTGCCATGTAGCATCAATCCACAAACACTTTTTGGTAGACCCCACAGTCGGCGCTAGTAACTATCACGACCCCTCTTTTTATTGTTCGTATTTTACAATGTTTTATTAAATTAATTTATAATGAAATAAAAGTGTAAAGAAATAAAAGAATTAATTATATTTTAATTAGAGAATTTATTTTGCAAATAAATGATAATGAGTTGTTATTTTGAATATATATATTTTTTTGCAATTAAATGTTACCTCTTTGCTAACTATTTTGAATAAATATTTAAATTGCAAATAGAAGATATTTCATTATTATTTACTCGAATAGATATTCAATTTTGCAATTAATTTGGATACCCCTCAGTCCTTGGCTCTTAGCCGAAGAGGTTCAACCCAAGAAGGCTCGTGCTCCTGTATTGGGTAGCTACAATTAATTTGTGGATGACCTCCATCAAAAAAAAAAAAAAATTGCAATTAAAAATGGTATTTTTATTAATAGATGAGGATAAATATTGTGCATGGAAAATAAATTTTATTATTATTATTTTCAAGATTAGGTATTTGGAATTGGGGAGAAATCTTTAAAAAAGGAAAATCATTAATGGAAATATACAATTGTTTTTCCAAGAACTTTCTTGTTTTGCTCTGAAAAAAAAAAGAATAATTGAAAAATGGCTGCCAAGAAGAGGGTTTCTGAAGTACAATAAACTAAAAATGGTGGAAAGAAGAGGAGCAATTAATACAGGGGCAAAGAGGAAAATTTACTACAGGAGATTTCCAACAATCGAGAACTTAAAAGAGAGGAACAAGAAAGAGGAAATTCTATCGGAAAGCGTTTTCTAGGTATTTGAATCCTCTTTCCAATGTATTTTAGTTTCAAATACGAACATTGATGAATTGCCTGTGCAAGTCTGTAATTTTTTTTATATAAATTTTATATATATTTATATAAATACATTTATATATATATGAAATTGTGCACTGCTACTACAAATTTAGAATTAAATTTCAACTACTGGTGTGGAACCTACAAATTGTCCTTTTACCTACAAATTTCCCTTTTAATTTGAACATATGTTTTCTAGAATACAATACTATTACATATATATATATATATGATTCGCTTTTACTTCCATCTGAAATGCTGGATGAATTTTTGAATTGGGGTTTATTTGAATTTATGTATGGGAAGGCTTTACAGCCCCCACCCCAGCCTTCGAGTCCCCATGTAATCAAAATAAGTTTTCATGTAAAGCCATTTTCCTTGGTTTGTAAACTTACTAGATACAACATTGTTGTAGCTAATATTTTTCTTCCAAAATCATGATCTTTGCTCTTAACCGGCCACGCATGAAAGAGAGCCATGACTGTAAAGATAGTAAAGTGAGAAATATGTTTCTTGATAATTGGATGCCTTCTGCATTCTCTTTTAAAGCATCTTTATACTTTGCCTCCTAATTCTCCAATATTTTGACATAAATTACTCAGTGTGTAGCAATTAAAAGGAAGCTCATCATGGATACTAATATTCTATGAGTCTCACCAGCTGCATTCACAAGTCTTTCAATGTGTTATCCCTGTAGATTTTACATGTTTTCTGTATAATTTATTTCCTATGTGCGCATAACTATACATATATATATATATATAAGTGTGAATATATGTTATTTTTAACTACAAATGAATTTGTTTATGTATATATATTGTTGTTTACAATCATGCTGATGTTGGAAAATTTAATGATAAAATTACATTTATATATATAAGTATCATGCTGATGCTGGAAAATTTAATGATAAAATTATATATATATATAAATCATGCTATGAATTAGATGATTGCAGCATTGTAAGGTAAATATTTTACATGGCTGAAGCTGTATTTATTACTTCACTCTAAGTGTGATTCTCTGAAGTGTCTATGAGTATGTATATATATTCACATATTTAATTAAATATATGTATTTATCTTTCCGTTTAAAAAAGATTGTAAGTTACTTCAGCTATAAATGTAGATTTCCGTGTATTTATTTATATTTCTATATATATATAGAAAATAATACAAATACAATAAGTGTGAGAACAAGATTTAAAACTCAAAAAGATTAGATGTAGAAATCTGACTTGCAATAATAAATATTTTTGTTTTAAGTAGATATGTTTCTGTAATGGATTGTTTTACCTGAGTATCTATCCAAATATATGTATATATGCATGTGAATATGGGTAGACTTATATAATTCTAACTAGTGATTATTTCTTTTAAAATCATATAACTCCTTTATTTTAATTAGAAATGGAATATTGGCTATCTTGAAAGCAAGAACACACTTATTTATAATTGTTTTAAGTGAATTGGGTAAGTTTTGTCCATTCAAAATGTATACATTTTTGTTTGAAAGTATTTTATTTTATTTTTACAAATATCATGTAAATCTGTTATTTTTAGATTGAACCATTTAACTTGGGAACGGCTTATTGGATACTTTAAAAACAAATAAGAAGTTACACATTTGCATTTAATTACCTATAACCCTTGAAATTTTAGAGGAATGATTAAACCGAGTCAAAAGTGAGTTATCAAAACTAGAGTAGAATTTATTTCTTGTGAGCATTTCTCTTAGGAATATGAAATTTGAGACATTTAATAACATTAGATATATATATATATATAAATATATAATTAGAATGCAATTCACCTATGCCTATTATGTATTGTGAATCAATTGTGAATTTTATAAAAAGATAAATGAATGTTGAATCATACCCTACTTTATGAAAGTTAGTTTCATCTTTTCTCATGAACTATGGGTCATTATACACGTACGGAGAAATTAGGAATTTTCCTTACTTAGTTGATTTTGATATTTATTTGCATAAGAACATATACTCATATATATTCATTAGCTTATACATGTATTCTCATACATACATGAGCTATATCTTCTAAATTTCGTTATAGTATTACTCTCTCATTGATAAAAATTCTATGAATTATTGAGTTTAGTAGTAAACATTATGGTTATAATTGCATAGGCATGTGTGCATTCTAGCAGGACTAGGACTGCTTTCATGAAGCTTTACGTGATTGGTTATGTTTGTCAGTATACTTGTGGGATATTTGAGAGGTCATTGGAAGTAGAATTGTCTTATTTGCAAATACTTGGGAGCAATTCATGATAGTGTTGGCATCACCTTAATTTCCTATGCAAGGATGATGCATAGGTGAAACTTGAAAATGTTACTTGTAGATTCATGTGACTTGTAAAAGAACTTCAATATGTTCCCTTGTGATATAGAAATATGTAATGAGTGGTCATGCCAATGAGACTGTATGATCATTGCCCATGAGGCATCATGTAACCATTGAAACTTTGTAGCCAGTAAGGCTTGGCCGGTGAGACATTCATTAAGCCAATGAGGCACTTTTATGAGTGGTTTTTCATCCTTACGAGAGTTTTCCACTCATGAAATTTGTGTGTTATGGTTCTTTTGTGGATGCATTGATGATACTGTTGTTCCCCTAATTTGCATTACAGTATTTGAATCTATGTGTTCTGTGTATCTTTGTATAATCCTTTATGGCTAGATTTCGTAAAGGCACGACTTTGTGTTGATATACATAGTAACTCATTAATGTATGAAGTTCCTTTGAAATAGTAATGAAGTAATTTATATGTACTGGGTATCTCTAATGAACTTTCCTTTGAGCACGCATGGATATAAATGTTATGCATGATATCTCCTTTCCCTTGTGATGCGCATTGATCATGGAAATTATTTATTTTGGAATGTGTATATTTTTTGAGCATTACAAATGAAGACTCCTCCACATTTCTTCTCGGGGGATTTCATCGCGGGGAAGGGAAGAACGAGCTATGAGCCCCATCCTATTGTCATGTGTCCTAACCGACTTTGTGGGTGAGTGACACGTCTACATGGGAATTTGTTGCTTCTACACTGGAACCACAACCATCATTTGCAGGGGATGCATATAGCTCAAAGGCAGTTATATTCTGTGTGTCAAAATATTTTTATGTTGCAACGGTCTTAGGAAATCATTGCGATGAACATCATTGCTCGTGTTGAAGGAATCATTTTTGTTATTGGATTTCATGCGGTGGGATGTTTCTCTATAAATACTACTTCTTTCCGAAAATGAGTTTGGAATATACATAGAAAAATTGTGGAAAGACACCAAGCCTTTTGTATTGTTTTTTATTATTATATTAAGATTCACAGACTATGCCATTGTTGTTCGACCTTTCTGTTTCTTAACTATTTGACAAAACATTATACTGTGCTATTATTGTACTAAGTAGTTTATTTGTAGAACTTCTATAATTTCAATATAAGTTTGTTGATTTAGACCATGTCTTAGACTTTCTTTTTAGTAAATGTGTATGGGAGTTATTTTATGTTATTGAATAGATTATTTGGGTTTTCATCTATGATTTTTGTTATTCTGGGACATACAAATTGTTGAACGGGCCCTTAAATCCCATCCAAAAGGGATATTTACCGTGCCCACACCTACATCTTGGCACATCGCCTTAGGTTAGATCTTTATTTTTTATCTGCTTCTATTTCCCATTCCAAACCCCCCAACTACAGAAGGATTTGGCTTCTTTAAAAACCTGGAGGTCACTTAGTTTAGCGCAATTGGTCCCCCCATTAACTGAGTTTCTCATAAGGTTGTTGCTTGTCAATTTTAGGCATCAACAATTTCTTTTTCTAGCACACCCGGTGGGAATTTTTTTAATATATTTGAATTAAAAGTGGGTGTATGAGTCATAGGCCTGTTGCTAGATTTGAAACAGTGAACAACACTAGTCTGCTAGTGCCAGATTGATTCAGAGGAGGTCCTCTTAAGGGAATATATAGGCACTAATCCTTTCAGCAATTATCATGCCATTGGATTGGGGACTTATGCAATCTATGATGAAAATCAAGTGATTCTGAAGGTCGTGAAGGAATCCGAGAATTGTCTAGCCTCAAAGATATGGACACTGCATTTTGATGGAGCAAGATGCAAAGTTGGCGCAGTAACCGGGATATGTTTGACATCCCCATCCAATGAAAAGACACTCAGGTCCTTTCACTTCCAGTTCACTTGTTCAAACAACAAAGTTGAATATGAAGGCC
>VDFB02255190.1:0-79715 GCA_007258455.2 Sequoia sempervirens
AAAATATTTTCCATGCTTTCACTCATTTGGTGGCCAATCCCTCCAATTAGCTAACAATTGGAAGATGACAATTGCATAGGATATTTTGTGAGATCAACTTGCTATAATAAAAATACCAACACTAGGAATTAGTTTTTCTTAGTCTTAAATCTGCTAGTGAACACCTTCTCCACTCTCCTTAGGGCATTGGAATCATGCATTTAGCCTCTTCATTGTTTTTCCTGAAAAAAATTCAAATATTTTCCAAATTTGTCACCCACATCCTCTTTCTAGCACCTCCACTTCGAGACACCTAACACCCCTAGAAATAATTCACTCTCAGTCCATTATTATTCATGAGAGTAACGAAAGAATAAAATTTAATATCTCCCAACCTGGTCATGGTACTTTGTTTCCCATGAAAAATATGATTTTTTAAAACAAATGAAATAAAATTGCATTTGAGTTTCATGCCAACACAAGTGTATGGAAAGGGCCCCCTTCCAAGGTTGCTAAAGGAAGAAAAAATATGAAATACTTCATGCCTACAAGACCACATCACACCAAAATTTGAAAGGAAAACTAAAAGTTAAAATTTTTTTTTGGTAGTGTAGGTTTACACTTCACCCTTGATGCTCCTGCATCATTTATAAGCTCATATGCTACATTTAATGTAACATTGTCTCTTCTATCAATTTTTTAGGCTTGATGTTCTTCAAATATCCAATAAATATAAAATCTTCCTAATAGATCCAATCATATGCACATGGTGATCAATAGTACATTGAATGCTTGATTAAAAATTAGTACATAAATAGGACTTCTCTAGAATCACAACATTTATTGATACCACTAAAAAACCTGATATATTTGTATTTGTGTAATAAGATAGAATCCTAATATATATAGGCCTCTATGTCATCATTGTAGTTCAGTTTTCTATAAATTAGAAGTAGTTAGGACCAAATTGTGAAAAGGCTAGAAAATTTAATTTCTCTCAGATAAGTTATTGGAGACTTTTGGAGAGCCTTCCAGCTATTGTTTTCTTATGTATACGTATTGTATATTTGTTGAGTCTTCCTTGTAACACATATATTGAGCTTAATGTACTTTTCTTAATAAATAATTTCAACATAACATACACAAATAATTTGGTGGTCATTTTTATTTCTCCATCATTAATAGATATAATCATTTCTTAAACTCTTACATCATTAACAATAATATGTTCAGATAGGATTAATAATAGTGTGAACACCATCCCAATATTATGAATATATTGAATACATCATCTTTATGCTTGGTTTCAAAATTACTTTATATATTTCCTTTAATTATGATCAACCTAAATTTACATTATATTTCTCTATCTAGACTAGGCAAGACTAGCCTTCCTATCTCTTCCAAAAAATACCATCTAGTAACATATTCGAGATTATTAATGCCTTTTGTTGTTTATATATATGAAAAATAGTTGTTAAAGTAGAGAGCAGTAATGCAGCAGTTCGGCATTCGCAGGAAAGAAACTGGAACTGGTTTTTTAATAAAAAATTAAACACTCGAAATAAACAATCGTGCCTTTCGAGAGTCCTTACTACTGATACCAACATGCAAGGGATTATGTAATACCAAATACAAAAGACGACAGATGCCCTATTTGCTTTTCCAAAAGTAGCATAAAATTGTAGAGGAGGAGTTTGCGATGCATGTGTTGTCGGTAATCAATAGCATATACACAATAACAAACTATTTTTCGTTGCAGCACTGTTTATGTTCGTGAGGCCTTTATTCACTTTGTCACTGTCACGACATATAAATAGTATAATCGCATGTTCGAACTTAGAAGCGTATATTCTTAGAATCTGAGGATTCCAAACATGAAATATGATGCTGCTGAACATTACTGAATATATAACCACTAGAAACAACTTTAATAAAATCACTGACAGAAGAAACCATAAGTTTATACAAAAAAATAATATGTTACCTATGGGATATGTAACTTAAATCTGCAGTTTGCACTGGCGGGCAATCCAAAAAATTCAATTTATGCACAATAGAGAATGTACCGCGCAGAAATTCGTGCTGGCCCCACCACACAAAATCTTGAGCTATATACGATTATATGTACTGCCTAGGAAGAGATAAAATCCCATTTCCATGCTGTGAAATAAAGCTTTTTTAAGGAACGGTGCACTCCAAAGTACCCACTGATTGGGATTATACACCCCAATGACCCCATTAACTGCCAATCGTGGTACCAATTACCAAACATAAAATTTCCTGAAAAGTAGACTGCGAACGTACCTTTCCTCTTTCCTCTTTTTTAAACGTACTTTTATTGTTTTAAAGGAGGAATTGCAAGAACTTGTCGTAGAAAGAGTGATTAGTGGCTGTTTCTAAATTTACAACTCTTTTGTTTAAGTAGAAGTTTTTAGGCATAGAGGTAAGAATTTGTTCTGGAAAGAGTATGTTGTCGCTGTTTCTAAATTTACAATATTTTGATTAAGTAAAAGTTTTTAGGCATAGAGGTAAGAATTTGTTCCAGAAAGAGTAATCAGTAATTGTTTCTAAATTTACAACTCTTTCATGTAGAAATTTTTAGGCATAGAAAATAATTATTTATGTCTAAAAAATACACATTAGATATCATTAAGAGAGTTTAGAGATAAACTACAATCCAATTGTAATATGGTGAATTTGGACTTATGTTTTCTACTGGACATCAGTCTATAGAAATACTTAATTAGTAGTTTGATTATCTTGACTACTACTTGACTAGATAGTATACATTTCGTGATCTTTGTATCTGGGTATATGCCAAAAACCAAGGAAGCACATTAAAGTTTATCTAAGATAATTCTTAAATATGTTAGACGAACATTGATTTATGGTATCGCACTTTGGTATTCAGAGGTTAGTAGGCTGATTGGCTATATAGATTTTTGCAGGAGAATCTGCACAGGATCCACAACAAACCTATTGTGTTCTATTGTGACAATAAGAGTGCTATGCAAATGATGAAGAGTTCAGCTATTCTTTGTAGGATTGAACATATTTCGATTCAACTTCACTACATTAAAGAATCGATTCAACATGGATTAATAGAGAAGACGCAGTGCAATATAAAGAATTAGATAGTAGATATATTAATTAAGCCGTTGTAGACACTTTGAGACCTACTTCATATTCTAGAATATGGAACTCTTGTATATTTACTTCTTATACATAGTCTACAAATCGCTATTTTTTATTTACCTTGTTGCCTTCAAACTTCTTAGGAACATCAATATTAAGAATAGAAAACCAGTGGAGGAATATTTGTTCTTCTCCACGGTCTGTGGTGTTAAGATAAAGCTAGTAAGAGAAATTAAGGAAAATACAAAACAGAAAATATATTTGCAAGTATATATTATAATTCGTTTAGAAAATGGGGAAAAAAGAATATATAGTATAATCAGTTTCTCAAAACTGTATTATAAAAGAAAAAGATGAATGTGGAACGCATGTGTTAAAGAAAACATAAACTGAAAATGTACTGTCTTTCTGCAGGACCATTTTGAGGCACTAACATTTTTCAAAGCTATAACTACAATCTTAGGCTGTTGACAAACTGTTAAATAACAATATCATTCTAACAATTTAGATATAAAAAATATGTAATGCATAACACATCTACAGTTCCCCACTGCAGGGAATATCGACAGTCTCTTGTGTAAGAAATAATGTAAAAATTTCTTGGAGAATCTTAAAGCCAAATTAGTCTATATATACCTTGCTGGAGTATACAGAAATGCAACAACCACTAGTCTATGAGGTCCTGAAGCTTTGCGTGTCTCTCAAGTGCTGCCCTGATACCATTAGTAATATAGTCTTACTGCGTAGCTTCTCCTTACAGACAAAATGAAAATTGGTCTTGCTTTCATTCTTTCTGTGTCTTGTTTCGCTTTGGCTATTTTAGTTTGTCAATCTCGACCAATAAAGATAGCGGACACTGCAGTCAAAATCTCTGCACTTGCTTCTGTTTCCATCTATAGTGCGACCTCGGTTAATAAAAAAGATAGAGCAAACTATTTGGTAGCCGATGAAAGTTTTGAAAGTGCACCATCTAAGGATCAAAACTATGTTGGTTATCTAGCAAATGAGGATGATGTTAGTCGAGGAACCCCCATCATGAACTATCCTGAAGGCCATAGTCCAGGGGTTGGGCACTGAATACATTTGTGTAATGAATATTATCAGTTATGTGTGTTGTTGTCTGCTGATTAATTACCAGATGATCTTTCGCAGTCTGGTATCTTTTACATGCATATATCATAGAACGATTACAGTTTCACAATGATTTATAGATATCAACAGTTATAGTATGGAATGTTTTATGGGTTTTATTTCTTCATCAGAATCTAAAGTGCATGATTAGAAATAGCAACTCAATATATGTCAATCTTATTCCCATCGTTTATATTGTGTTTATATTAGAATTTTTTGTTAAAGCCGAGGTATTCAAAAAATAATAATCTCAGAGAGCTATAGATCTATAATCCCATAATAACAACAGGCATGCGAAGCAAAGTCCACGGACAATAATCTTTTAGTCAGTATTAAGACACTAATAAGTCTATTTTTTGCTATCTAAGCACAGGGTGATGCAATAAGCTTTTAGTAGCCATACAATCACATATTTTATTTCCTTTGTGCATGTTACTAAGGTTTGAGAAAAAGAATCCAAACAATTAAACGTTTACAGCATCTGCTGTTGACGGTTTGAGAGAAAATAGTTATGGTATCTTAAAAACAACCTTTATTATCAGAATGGTAGAAACGCATTCTACGAGGTTTTGAATAGCGTTTAATATTGAAAAGGTTTGTCTTTGTGGAAAATATATCTGTTAGTACTACATCTCTATCTGTCCTCTGCTAATCAGTAGGATGGAGAATTTAAAGAATCTACGTTCCCACAAACAAATATGCATATCGATATAATATGAAATTGTGAATATTAGTCTATACAGGTTAATTTTGGGTTAATATATATAGTTCTGATAGTCCCCTTTTTTTTTTGTTTATTGTAATTAGACTATTATCTACTATTTCAGAAATAAATGGCTAAGGTAGAGGTAGAGGCTAAAGGAGGAATAGAGAAAAAAGAGGTCTAATTGATAGAGGAAGATTTCAATGTTACAGTTAAAATGATTGATACATATTACAAAGTATAAGCTTAAAGAGGTCGTTATGAAGTCTATGAATGTAATATATTGTAAAGATAGAAAATTCTTCCAAACAAAGAGAAACAACTCATTATAATGATAAAGCATTAGGAGCAGCTTAATTTGCATGTCCCAGTCATCAGGATGAGTTTTTTTTTTTTTTTCTCTCTTAATTAGATTTTGTTTGATATACTTCAATGAAAAAATCATCATATTAGGCTTGGTTATTATATACTAGAGCTACATTGTGCAATAAAAGTACACAATATGTGACATTATGGTGTGGTTATTGTGTGGTTATTTTGTAGAGATTCTGGTGCAGGAGCACCCAATCACCTAGTCTCAAAGTTTCATGTTTGAAGGTCTAGTGGAGTCAATACTGTGTGTCTACGGTTATGTAGGTGTGTTTAGTGTTTATTTATGTTCAATAAGGTCTAAAAAGACCAATCTAATGTAAAGGATTTGAGCCATTTGTTTGAATATGTCAAATTGCTTTATAAAGAAAAACCTTATGTAATCATGAGTTTTGAGGAATATGGGAAGTAAAGTATTAATACATGTGAATAAGGTTCCATGGGACTATTCTAGGTGTCTTTGGTCAGTTTATAGTCACTTGGGGTCAGAATGTAAACATTTCAAAATGTATTGCAATGATGTTAACAAATTGTGGAAGTAATATGAAATTGCATCCAATGGTCACAAAAGGATTTAAAAGGTGGTTGGATAGTTGGTTGGTCGATGGTTTTGAGGAAGAGAACCTTTAAAAAGGTGGAGGAAATAATTTGTAACATTGGCAAGAAGATTTAAAAGAATAAAACACTAAAATACCCTGTTATTTCTCAGAATTTTTGTGTTTTACTCTCTTTTCTAGGCTTGTACGGGTCTGTATAGGTATATTATGGCCTCATATTTTTAGAATTTGTAAGTATGTGCTTTCATTATCTATTTTTTGTATTCTGAGGGTCTATTCAATACTTTTGTGAAAGGAATTTGTAAGAAATAGTGATTGCCCTATTTTCTTGAATTAAGGATTTTGAAGGAGATTAAATGAGGAACTAACCAATCCACCTACTGTAATTGATTTGTTGTTTGGTGGATTGGTCTGTAATATGTTATTGTAAGTGTTTAGTGTTTATTTATGTTCAATAAGGTCTAAAAAGACCAATCTAATGTAAAGGATTTGAGTCATTTGGTTGAATATGTCAAATTGCTTTATAAAGAAAAACCTTATGTAATCATGAGTTTTGAGGAATATGGGGAGTAAAGTCTTAATACATGTGAATAAGGTTCCATGGGACTATTCTAGGTGTCTTTGGTCAGTTTATAGTCACTTGGGGTCAGAATGTAAACATTTCAAAATGTATTGCAATGATGTTAACAAATTGTGGAAGTAATATGAAATTGCATCCAACGGTCACAAAAGGATTTAAAAGGTAGTTGGATAGTTGGTTGGTCAGTGGTTTTGAGGAAGAGAACCTTTAAAAAGGTGGAGGAAATAATTTGTAACATTGGCAAGAAGATTTAAAAGAAGAAAACACTAAAATACCCTGTTATTTCTCAGAATTTTTGTGTTTTACTCTCTTTTCCAGGCTTGTACGGGTCTGTATAGGTATATTATGGCCTCATATTTTTAGAATTTGTAAGTATGTGCTTTCATTATCTATTTTTGGTGTTCTTAGGGTCTATTCAATACTTTTGTGAAAGGAATTTGTAAGAAACAGTGATTGCCCTATTTTCTTGAATTAAGGGTTTTGAAGGAGATTAAATGAGGAACTAACCAATCCACCTACTGTAATTGATTTGTTGTTTGGTGGATTGGTTTGTAATATGTTATTGTAAGTGTTTAGTGTTTATTTATGTTCAATAAGGTCTAAAAAGACCAATCTAATGTAAAGGATTTGAGTCATTTGTTTGAATATGTCAAATTGCTTTATAAAGAAAAACCTTATGTAATCATGAGTTTTGAGGAATATGGGGAGTAAAGTATTAATACATGTGAATAAGGTTCCATGGGACTATTCTAGGTGTCTTTGGTCAGTTTATAGTCACTTGGGGTCAGAATGTAAACATTTCAAAATGTATTGCAATGATGTTAACAAATTGTGGAAGTAATATGAAATTGCATCCAACGGTCACAAAAGGATTTAAAAGGTAGTTGGATAGTTGGTTGGTTAGTGGTTTTGAGGAAGAGAACCTTTAAAAAGGTGGAGGAAATAATTTGTAACATTGGCAAGAAGATTTAAAAGAATAAAACACTAAAATACCCTGTTATTTCTCAGAATTTTTGTGTTTTACTCTCTTTTCTAGGCTTGTACGGGTCTGTATAGGTATATTATGGCCTCATATTTTTAGAATTTGTAAGTATGTGCTTTCATTATCTATTTTTGGTATTCTGAGGGTCTATTCAATACTTTTGTGAAAGGAATTTGTAAGAAATAGTGATTGCCCTATTTTCTTGAATTAAGGATTTTGAAGGAGATTAAATGAGGAACTAACCAATCCACCTACTGTAATTGATTTGTTGTTTGGTGGATTGGTCTATAATATGTTAATGTAAGTGTTTCAATGTTGTAGGGGAATAAATAAGTAAGGGATTGTGGTGTTGGAGTAACACCCTAGGCTAAGCAGGGTTATTCCAATGAGAAAATGAGGAACCTAGGTGGTATTTCAAAAAACTAATGAAACTAATGGCCTTGTAAGTGTTTATTATTCTTTTTCAGAGATATTTAAAGGTTTTTGAATCATTTATTGAGCTTGGGGAGGTTGGAAATGTGTACTTAAAATAAGGGTGCTTGAAAACCCCAGGTTTCTAGGCTACAAGGAGGGTTTTTGAGTTGGGAAACAAAGTAAGCTCTTGGGGTCTTAAAACCTAGAAAATCATAAGTTTTAACACCTTTCCTAAGACTTTTTTTAGGTTACCTTAGTTTTTTGGTGAGTTTTTAGAGGGGTCTCTTTGGAAAACAAGGCTAATTGGGGCTCCAATATAGCGAGAGAGGTCGTTCTAGGAAAAATGTTCTAAAGGAGTCATATGAATTTGATGGATATGTTGTGTATCTCAAAAATTCATATTTGAATCATCTATGTTTTTGTCAAGTTCTGTGGAAATTTTTGGAGTTATGGGCTAAAAATTGAGTTTCCACTACTACGAGGATTGAAAGGTGAAACTAAGAAATTGTGCTTCTAATGACTGTTTAACTTGGAAGATTGTTTGAATTATTTTAGAAGACATTTTAACCTTGTTAGATGCCTCTTGAAGGAAGGTTGTCAATTGGATTGAGATTGAGCTTCTTGGGTTTGCATCAGAGTGGTATTAAAGCACAATAGTAGATCTTGTGTTGTTGTTTTGAATTGGTTTCAAAGGTAGGTGAAGAGAGGATTGTGTAAATTCCACCTAAAGGAAGTGTAGTTGAAAGGAATATTAACACTCATGACAAGGAAATAGAAGTCTTGAAAAGAGAGATGGCTACTTGGAAGGAAAATAATAGAGTGGAAGATGATGAAAGTGAAATTGAAGAGGAGGAAGAAGCTCCTGGTGAAGAAGAGGAGATGGATCCAGATTATGTGAGACCGATGAAGATTTTGAAGGCTATGAAGAAGGATGGACATGGCAAAATAAATGTGCCTATGTATGTAGGAAAACTTGATAGTGAAGAGCTCCTAGATTGGATTGGGGCTATGGAAAACTATTTTGATAGTGAAGATGTTGATGAAGGACATAAGATGAAGAAGGCTAAAACAAGTCTAAAGGGACATGCTTTGGTATGGTGGAATTTTGTGCAAGAGGAAAGGGAGAGACAAGGAAAGAGAAAGATCACTTCTTGGGAACATATGAAAACCAAATTGAAAGGTAAATTCCTTCCTTGTGATTACAATGTTCAATTTCCTAAGAAGTTGCAAAATCTTAGACATAAGGAACTAGATGTAAAATCATATACTCAAGAATTTTATAAGTTAAACATAAGAACTAGGCATGAATAAGATGAGGAAGAAATGGTTGCTGGGTACTTGAATGGCTTGAGGTACAAAATCCAAGATGAGATCAGCTTGTTGGCACCTAAATCAGTTGAACAATGCTTTCAAATGGCAATGAGGGTAGAAGAAAAACTAAAAAGGAGACAAGAGAAGGAAAAAAGAGGAAGAGGCAACACTTCTAGGGGTAGAGGCACAACTTCAACATCAAGGCAGCCTAAGGAAGATCATGAAGATGTTGAGAAGAACAAAGAACAAGCCCTTGAAGCAAGAGGAGGATGGAGAGGTGGAAGAACTAATTTTAGGAAAAGGAGAGATTACAATGAATTCTTAGGAAGATGTTATAGGTTTAATGAATTTGGTCATCCTCCCTTCAAGTGTCCTGGCAAGTTTAGTGCTGCAGCAAGTGGAAGTGAAAGAAAAGGTGATAAAAGAGTCAAATATGTGCAAGGAGATGAAGAAGAGAGTGTGAGTTCATCAAGTAGACTTGAAGATCTAGAGGTAGGAGAAGCACTCATGGTGAGAATAAAATTATTTCAAGCACCTAAGGAGGAAGACATGAGCCAAAGAAAGAGCCTATTATAACCTCATGCAAGTGCAAAGGTCAAGTGTGTCAAGTTGTAATTGATTTTGGTTCTCAATATAACATGGTATCTAGGGAGATGGTAAATAAGTTGAGTCTAGAAAATATACCTCATGTAGCACCCTATAAGGTTTCTTGGCTAAATGATAGTCAAACCTTAGTGTTGAATGAGCAAGCATATGTGGATTTCCATATTGGGGAGTACAAGGATAAAACTTCCTATGTGATATATTGCCAATGAATTGTTTTCATCTACTCTTGGGAAGGCCATGGAAATTTGATAGAAGGTCTATGTATGATGGTTGGGAAAACACCTATACCATTTGGAAGGATGGTCAAAGTTTCAAACTAACTACTTTGTAGGGAAAAGAGAAGGATAAAGGAAAGTATAAGGTGGTAATTTTTGGAAAGAAAATAAGTATGATATGTTTTCTAATTTGGAGAAGGGTTGTTACATTAACACAGTAAGAGAAGCATCTCCAAATGGTGCTATGATAGTAAAGGGTTTAGTTTTGCAAAGGGAAGAGAAAGAATTCATTCCTAAACCTGATTTGGTTAAGGTAAATAAAAAATAGACAACGAGGAGTTTGGTTTTGCACAAAAAGGAAGATATGCTGGAGTTTGACATAAGCAAGATGAAAGGGAACAAATGTGTAGAGCAGCATGGTAAGGTGTTTGAGGGAAGTTTTGTGAAGCAAGATGAAATCATAATTGGAACTATTGTGTTCCCTATAGATGAGTGCAATGCTACAAAGCAAGTGAAATATATTAGTGTGGGAGTGGAAAAAGATGTTGATACATGGGTACATGACAATGATAGTCTGAAAAGCCTAAGAACAATGAGTAAGGGGCCAAGTAAACAAGGAAACACAAGTCTAGTAATAGTGAGTGCAAGGTAGGGAATGCAAGGAATCATGGGAAGTTCTAAATGTGCGGAAGAAGTCGAGAAGGAGGTAGGAAAAAATACTTCTAACTCTTGTTTGTTTACATGTACAAGAATTTCTCAAACATTAGATTTTGATCCAGGCATAAGAAGAAAATAGACAACAAGTTTGAATAGGGACATGAAAGCACATTTTAATGTGAACACAGTAATGAAGGAAAAGTAGGTAAACAGAACTCAATTGAAGGAAAATGCAAGTTAGAGGATGCATGGAGCAATTTCAAGGAATGGACTATCTTTCAACTCTTGTGATAAGATTTTTTTCTTTGTGGGGGTGAAGTTTGCAGGAGCAACCAATCACCTAGTCTCAAAGTTTCATGTTTGAAGGTCTAGTGGAGTCAATATTGTGGGTATAGGGTTATACAAGTGTGTTTAGTGTTTATTTATGTTCAATAAGTTCTAAAAAGACCAATCTAATGTAAAGGATTTGAGTCATTTGGTTGAATATGTCAAATTGCTTTATAAAGAAAAACCTTATGTAATCATGAGTTTTGAGGAATATAGGGAGTAAAGTCTTAATACATGTGAATAAAGTTCCATGGGACTATTCTAGGTGTCTTCGGCTAGTTTATAGTCACTTGGGGTCAGAATGTAAAAAATTCAAAATGTATTGCAATGATGTTAACAAATTGTGAAAGTAATGTGAAATTGCATCCAACGGTCACAAAAGGATTTAAAAGGTAGTTGGATATTTGGTTGGTTGGTGGTTTTGAGAAGGATAACCTTTAAAAATTTGAAGGAAATCATTTGTAATCTTTGCAAGAATATTTAAAAGAAGAAAACAATAAAATACCCTATTATTTCTCAGAATTTTTGTGTTTTACTCTCTTTTCTAGTCTTATACAGGTCCGTACAGGTATATTATGGCCTAATATTTTTAGCATTTGTAAGTATGTGCTTTTATTATCTATTTTTGGTGGTTTTAGGGTCTATTCAATACTTTTGTGAAATGAATTTTTAAGAAATAGTGACTGCCCTGTTTTCTCAAATTGAGGGTTTTGAAGGAGATTAAATGAGGAAATAACCAATCCACCTACTATAATTAATCTGTTGTTTAGTGGATTGGTCTATAATATGTTATTATAAGTGTTTGAATGTTGTATGGGAATAAAGAAGTAAGGAATTGTGGTGTTGGAGTAACACCCTAGGTTGAGCAAGGTTATTCCAATGAGAAAATGAGGAACCTAGGTGGTAATTCTAAAAAATAATGAAACTAATATCCTTGTAAGTATTTATTATGATTGTGCAGAGATAGTTAAAGGTGTTTGAATCATTGATTTAACTTGGGGAGATTGGCAATGTGTACTTACAATAAGGGTGCTTGAAAACCCCAGGTTTCTAGGCTACAAAGAGGATTTTTTAGTTGGGAAACAAAATAAGCTCTTGGGGTCTTAAAACCTAGAAAATCATAAATTTTGACACCTTTCCTAAGACTATTTTAGGTTACCTTGGTTTGGTGGTGAGTTTTGAGAGGGGTCTCTTTGGAAAACAAGGCTAATTAGGGCTCCAATATAGCGAGAAAGGCCATTTTATGGAAAATGTTATGAAGGAGTCATATGAAGTTGATGGATATGTTGTGTATCTCAAAAATTCATATTTGAATCATCTATGTTTTTTTCAATTTCTGTGGAAATTTTTGGAGTTATGGGCTAAAAATTGAGTTTCCACTACTATTAGGATTGAAAGGTGAAACTGAGAAATTGTGCTTCTGATGATTGTTTAAATTGGAAGATTGTTTGGATTGTTTTAGAAGATCATTTTAACCTTGTTAGATGCCTCTTGAAGGTAGTTTTTCAATTGGATTGAGATTGATCTTCTTGGGTCTATATTAGTTTCATCAAGGTGTTTATGGCTCTATCAATTTGCTAGAAAATACTTCTCTCAAGATTGTTTGAAAACACATCATTAAATACATGTTTTTTGAAATTCTAGATTTTCTCCATAATGTCTTCCATCTTCTTGAATTAAAGTTTAACTTGTTATAATTTGTTAAAATTTTGCAACAAGGCCACTCCATTTTTTATTATAGGATTGATAAATTGTTAGTAAAAAGAAGTAATCAAGTTGCATTAGTTCATTGGAAAGGTGGGTAGTTATTAAATTTCAAAATATACTTAGCTATTTGAAGGATTTTTTCCAACCTTATTAAAAAAGGTAATCATTCTACTATCTTTTATGACATGCAATATTATGGTTTGTTAATTACATCATTTAAATCACATAAACTAATAGTGTTATTAGTTTTTCATTTTTCTCAATATAATTGAAAATTGTTAGGCTTGTATTCTAGCAAAATAACATAGAGATCTTTTGTGTAGTTTAACATATTGATTGCAAAGAGTTTTACAATTCTTTTTTTCAATTATTTTGGGCCCTTACTAGTAAATTTTGTTGAAGGATATCAATATTTTATGTTATCCATCGCTCATCATAATCAATTGACTTGGATTTATTTATTGTAAAAGAAATATATTTATTTTGAAAATCTTATGAATTTTTAAAATTATGTTTAAAAATGAAACTCAAACACTAATTGGAACTTTGAAATAGAAAGTGGTGGAGAGTTTATAGAATCATTTTGATTGGATTATCTTAGCTAAGATAGGGTTAACCATTATCTGATTATTCCATATGGTTCACATAAAAAACTTATAGTCAAATAATCAATAATTATATTTTAAAGGAATATAATATAATAATAAATATTTAACTTCATAGTAGATCTCATTAAGTTTCTCTTTATCATGCAACTCTATATAAAGTTTGGCTCGGTCATCCTCTATCTATTTGACTTTGTTGTCACTTGTACAACATACCTATTTTTTCATGAAAATTGGTAACCATGATATGACTTATGTTTATATAGTTAATTGTCTAGATCATTTGCATGTGCATATCATGTGGTTTCCATACCTCATTCAAGACATTTGGCAGTTTGGTCTATATTTTCCATAGTCTCATGTTATTTCTTCATACTATGATTTTATGGTATAATTTATCCTCCCATAACCTATGCCAATTTTATTCTCTAAATTAATCAACATAATTTTTATAAACCTTAAAGTCCAATGTAATTTAACAAATTAATTTATCTCATATATATATATATATATATATATCTTAATAACAATAAACATCCATAAACAATAATCTAAGAAAAGTCTATTAATATCATAGATTAGCTACATATTCTTTATCTTGAATTTAAAATAAGGATTGTAGGTAAAATATATAGATCTTTTAATTTAATTCTTATATTTATTATATCTTATTTTACAATTAGGTAAGGAAAATTTTATCTTTTATAGTTAGAAAATTTCAAAAAATGAAAGATAATATGGAAAGGTGATAATTTTTCTTTTACTTGTGAAAAATGAAAAATATATTGATGGAAGATAATAAACAACCATTTACAACATAAATATTTTTTGATAACAATGATTATGAATAAAGTTGATATGCTTCAAGAAGTAGAAATTAAATCCACTCATGATTAAACATTTAGAGAATATTGGATTTAATTAGAGGTAGACTCCAAATAGGTAACATTTTAGTTACCCATCATTATAGAAGTGAGTTTGGTCAAAAAATCAACCACTATATTACATTCCCAAACTATATGGATAGATGAAATGGAATCAAAATTATGATCAAGACAAAAAATAAAAGGAGCAAAGAAGCCAAATTCTTAATAAAACAATTAAATTTCCATTTATTTGAAAGAGTAAGCAAGATCATGAAGTACATTTAAAAAAATTATTTCTTCCATACCAAATCATAATTTTTTCCAATGGCACAAGAATAGTATAAACCCCCATTTGATTATTAGTACAATATCACTTAGAAATAGTGATGAAGAATTATCCCAAACTTTGACTATCATGACCTATTGAACTAATCTCTATTTTCTTTGAATTATCCAATGAAAATACATTAATATTAATTTTATATTAACTGAATAAGAAAGGAAATCACTTACCAACTCACCACCTTAGTATTCCTTAATATTACACCCTTTTAAATATGAAAAGTAGTAGAGGATGATACCCCATTGAATATATAAGAGTCAAAAGGGAAAAAGAGATTCTTCAAGAGAGGGGGTTTATTAAGAGTAAAAAATTAGACATAGATAACCTTAAGAAGGGAGGTGCATTTTTGAAGAAAATATTTTCTATTTAAAACTATATTTAAAAGGAAATGACATTTTTTTTTTTTGATGAATAGAAAACTATCTATATTAATTCAAATATAAAGATACATATTCACAAAAAAAGGATGGGTGGTAAAAAGGCACACCCCAAGAGTCAAATGGGAAGCACCTAGAAAAACCAATAGATCACATGGGAGAAGCCCAAAAGTCCAAAATTACAAAGTAAATAAAAAGGCCATTAAGCAGCCAAACTAGTGCCAATAGAGCCAGGAGGGTCTTTGTCATCCAAAATTTTCCCCCATACAATAGCGAGGTCTAGAGTAATGTCAGGAGGAGGACCCCAACTATCATCAACATATTTTTTCTCTTTATCTTCTTCCTTGCACTGGGGCAAGATTGCAAGTGCCAAACATGGAAATTTTTTACTAGTAGCTAGCCAACTAGAGCCAAAAGTAGGAGGGTCATGAGAAGGTCACTCAGAACTGCCACCACCACTCCCCGAAGCATCACCAAAAGGCCATGCCTAGCTAGCCCATGACGGAGGAGAGCAGTTTCATCGAGGAGTGCAAGAATCCCATTGAGGTGAAGGCTATGAGTGGGGACACACAGAGCCACTTTTCTATTGGCCCCTAGAGGACGACCGGTCGTGGGAAGAGGTGGGAAAAGTAGGGACCCAAGCAACAGTACAAGGGGCATTACCCCAGTAATCCAGGAGAACCTAAAGGTGAGCAACCTAAAGTGCAATTTTGTTAGCTTGCACCTAAACCTATAAAAGCAAATTAGAGAAAATGATAGCTTTAGCATATAAAGATACATGAATATCCATTTGAGTATGTGGAAAAATGCAAACATTTTTGTCTTTCCAAATATTGAAAAGAATCTCCACCCTAAAAGTGTGCCAAAGCTAGGTGAATTTTGCAAGAAATCTGGGAGAATCTCCTAGCAACACCATATGCCAAGAGAAAGGATCTGGCCTAAAGGGAAAAAGAATGTCATGAATCCAAGTCCAAAGCTACTGGGATCTGGGAAAAAATTAGTAAAGATGCTTAAAATTCTTAGCTTGCCTAGAAAATGGGCAACGAGGGTTCTGGACCCCCAGGCGAACAAGCCAAGAACCCACATGCAAGCCTTGGAAAAGAATACACTAGGAAAAGTGGGCAAGTTTCAGCTCAACACTTGGAGACCAAGCGAAAGCAAATATTTTATGGCAGACATGAGTGGGAGATTGAAGAAGCCACCTCTGGTTCAAACTCTAAATCATAGGAAAATGTGGTGAGATCCACCTATAACCAAGTTGAGGCTTGTAATTTTTGAAAGGGGTGTCTGGATACCACTTCCAGTATTTCCACCAAGGTTTTGTCCCATGAATTCCAACTTTATGACACATCTTAGCAAGAATAGCATTCACCAAACCCTCATAAGTAGCACAGTCTTGGTTATGAAGCCTGAACTAGGTATGAAAAACTTCCCATGACATAATACACATGGTGGGTCTTTGAAATATCTGTTGAAGGGTCTAGATACCCTTCTTGTGAAATCTAAGAACCTTAAGCCAAGGTGACTTAGCCAACGACTAGCCATTACAAGCAAAAAGAGGAAACCACCAAATATTGTGATGGTTAAGAGAGAGCCCATCGCGAAAACTAGAGCCAACCCAATAGAGCAAGGGTTTGACAGCCTCCCAGGCTCACTAGATACTTTTGGCCATAAATGTCCCAATGATTTGGGTTGGTTCTTCCATGGCTAGGAGGGTTTGAAAGCCAATCCCCTTCCACGCAAGTCTATGGATAGGGAAGCTGGATTGAATACTATGTCTGAGAAGAATTTTACAGGCCTCATCCCCAGTAAGGGCACAAATAATCCATTTAACACACAGAGTAGTCCCTTTATGTTGAGTAGACAACAACCTGACACCTCCTAAGTCTCTGTGAAGGCAAAAAAATTCCCAAGCCAAATGGTGAAACCCTTTATGAGACTCAGAGGAGGCCCAAATAAAGTCTCTAAGCAATTTCTCAAGCTAGCCATAGGCATCTTTGGAAGGGTCCCAACAAGAAGAGTAATAAACATGGGTGGCTGCTAGAACTTGGAACACACCTACAATTTCCTTGCCAAAGAGAGGGGCTTGGTAATCCAATAAGCAAGCCTCTACTCAACTCTGGAGAGCATGGCTTGCCAAAGGTCAGCCAGGGACACCTAAAAGTCAAACGAAATGCCCAAAAATTGAAAATTTATCCCGGCCCAATCGACTTCCATCCATACTATTGCAACCAAGGCAAAGAAGGCAAGATAGACTATCGATAGCACAAAGTTTTGTGCCACTAGATGGTAGAGCCAAAAACAAGATAGAATGTATTAAGACACTCAAGAGCCGCTAAAATGGAATCTTCTTCCTCTAGAAGAGTGAGGCATGAATGAGTGAGGATTGAAGGATTGAATGACTTTTATATGATGCTAGGAATGCAAAGATGGATTATCTTATAAAGAAAACAAAATTTTATTGGAGGGGCAGATATAGAATTTCTCTTCTTTTATTGTAGCAACAACTTTGTTCTTTTCTTGTACACTCTAGAATTTGTTTTGTAATGGGTTTTACATAATTTAATAGATTCAATGTCTTCAAAAGTAAAATGGATATAAAAGGTTAAAATATTGTCCTTCATCATGTGCAATATGGTGGTAAAATCTGGTGTTTTATGTTGGAATTAATCACAACCATCATATTAAATCTAGCTCCATATTTCCTTCACTCTCCTCTCTACCAACATATCTTCTCAATTAGTCCAAGCATGTGAACTCTCTTTCTCCAACTTAGATCCATATCTTATTATCTAGTCATTCTTTGCATCAGGATAGTTTTTGAATATGATGTAATTGCATAATCTGTATGTTAGATTTTTCCCACGCCATGAGCAAGCAATGGAATTCATTGTAATTAAATTATTTCTTGTTTTTTCTTTCTTTACTTTTTCAACCACATAGTTGGAAGGAGAGAGTCTCTTATGTATCTAATGTCTTTGAAAGATAAGCAAGAGTCAATATATTATTATAACAATAGTTTTTGAGTGGCCAATGAATAGGATGCTATTTTTTTGAGTAAAATCAACAAACAGTAGTTCTATGTCTGAGTTTTATATTTTAATCAATGAATGCTTTGAAATATATATGAAAGAAAAATAATTTTAGCTTATCACTATGTTTCCCTTTCTTATTCTCTATTTTGTTTTATATTTTTCTCCTATTTCTATTCCTTCATGTGATATTAGAGTTGTTATTTTAGTTTTCGTTAGATCCTTGAGAGCCTTGCTAGACTTGGGAGAAGTTCATCATTGGATGCCAAGCTCTAAAGAGGTTCTTAGAACCTTACTAGTTTTCACAATTTTGCGCTAACCATGTCTTATCTCAATGATTTGTTAAAGGTTCATGTTATTTTTGATGTGTCAGTCTTCTCATAAGTTATAATAATATCATAGGCTTCTAATGAGATTATCAGAACCTCATCATGTTTTGACAAGGATTTCATTACCTAGTCCAAAGATTACAAAAGTAGGGTTTTTTGATGCATTAAATCAAAAGTGGAGAAATTGAAGACAATAAATAAATTTTTGAGAACATCTTCAAGGTTTTGGAACCTTTGCTAGAAGCTGAAAAGGTTTTAGAAACCTTATTATACTCTAATGGGCTACCATATCTTGGTGATGGTGAGTTTGTTTTGTATTGGATTCTATGGTTTCACAACCATCATTGGCACCTGATATATTTTCTACAACATGTGAACATGATCATTAACTAAGCTAAACATGATTGAATTACAAAAATTAAACCAAGTTTTAACTAATAAGCCATGCTCCCAATGAAGTTCTTGAAATATTAAACTAAGAAGCCATTAATCATCAAATATCAAAGAAATTCTTAAAGGTGTAGTGTAGGAAAATGTATCCCTTTACATTTTCACACTTGTTTGGGCCCTCCCTACTAAAATTGGGCTTCTTTATGCCTTATTTGGCCTTATTTAATGTGTCTTTCCAAAATCCTGGCATATATCTAATGACTAATAATAATTTAATGATTTTGGATTGTATGGCCTAGATTTAGTGATATGGGACTCATACATGACCTTGGGTGTATGGGTCCCACCTAAGTTTTGGGGTGTGAACCTAAATTTGGCATAGAACTTAACATTTCTTGAAATGTGTCCCAAGCCTAGGCTACTGGGACTCATATGCCCCAACTAGTGTATGAGTTCGGCTTAGCTTGGACCTATTTTCAATTCAAATTCTTGGAAATATTTTATTCTCCTAGATATGATGTCGGCTTGTAGTGTTGTAATTTAAAGAATTTTGCATAAACAAGTATAGATACAAGGTTATTTCACATATTTTCTCTTCACAAGAGCTAGTAATTTTCATGAGCAAGTGTGATCTAAGAATTCAAGAATTCTAACAATTCAAGAGCATTCAAGAGTTGATTATCAAGCATTTTGGAGCTATACTCGAGATTCCAGCATCATGTCAAAGTCATCATGCATCATGTTTGTTTTTGAGCTAACATTTGTGATGTAGGGTTTCATGATTCAAGCAACCATTCAAATCAAGAGTCAAGATCTACATTCATTAGAGCCATTGCATAGAATATTGTAGCATCTTATTCAAGTGTTTGGTGAGTTTCAACATAGCTTATTTGTTCATTCGTCATTCCTTCATTCTATTTATATTTATTTTAAGGTTTGTGTAGACATGGAAAATATACTGACATACTTGATCTTGATTACTAACACCGTTTCATCCTAAATCATCCCACAATCTAACTATTTAATCAAATACCCTTATTTGATTAAATTCATCATTTTTCTTCAATTAAATAAATAATTTTATCTGACTAAGTCATTCTCTCTTGTTAATTAAATCAATCTATCTAATCTAATTAACCCTGTCTCTATTCAATTAAATAATTCATTTTATTTTATTAAATCTCTAAGGTCATCTCATTAAATCAAATAAATTAAACCTTTTTTTAATTTAATCTAACATCATCTCCTTTAGTTAAATAAATTAAATCCTTTTATTTAATTAAATCTAAAATCACATTTCTTCTCATCTTTTGATTTAAATCAACCCATAAATCTAAATCAAATAGTCACATCATCTAACCCCTCATTAAATTAATTAACCCTTGATTAATTTAATCTTGATCCATGTCCCATCCTCTAGCTTTTGCCACTTGCACATGAAAATAGATTTAATTCATTTATTAAATCCCTATTTTCTCTCAACATGGCATAATAGGGGAATATTCCTTCAAATTTGAAATCCATCCAAGTGGATTTGTCCTTCCAACAAGACATTTATTTCATCTAATGTCCTTTTTCCTTGAGCCATGTGGCATTTAAGACATTCCTTTTTCCCTCTTACATGTCATTTCACTAATTTTCAAATTCCACCTAAATGCATTTATGGCACATTCATCACAATGTGCACATCCTTTTCCCATTCACATCTTGACAAGTGGCATCTTTCCATTGGTTGAAAGTTAGTCCCACATTGCTTCATTTTGGGAATTTCTCCATCTTGTGTTTCTATAAATAAGAGGTTTCTCTCCTCATTTGATTATCGACAATTTGAGCAAACTTATTATACTCCATTTCATCTTTAAGCATCTCCATCTTCATCTATTTTATCAAGTTCATAGCTAGGTTATCGCAGGTTTTCCCCATGGAGTTCATTTGAAGCAATCACCAAGTGGATCAATCATCACAAAATCATGAAAATCTTGCATAGGAGTTGGGAAAGGGCCAATTTACACATCAAATTGGCACCAACCCCCCCATAAGATCAAGAGTTTGCATGATTTTTTATAGGATTTGATCTATTTTTTTGTTCTTTCATTGTGTTCTTGCTTTTATTCCTATTTTGAGCATTTCTAATGGATTTTATGGGGAAATTTGTTTTTAACTTGCATTTGAATCTTCTAATGTGTTTGATTATTGTGTTTTGCAAGTACTAAGATCATGGTTCTACATTTTGATGCTAGAAGGAGGGAAAATCTCACATTTAGATCATGTTTTTATCTAATATTTCATTCTTTTTTCTACTTTTTGTGTGTCTATAGGGAACTAAACTGCTCACAGTCTAGCATCACCATATAGCATCGCTTCAAATTGTGATGCTTCATCTTTCCCACCCAAAATTCAAAAATTCAAACTCCACCACTGGGTCAATTCAGGGTCGCTGAATTTTCTAAATTCCAAACTACGCTGAAGGTAAAAAGTGTGATGCAATCACACTCTCTAGTTTTACTACAGAACACCACTAACTAACAAGTGTTTCCATTTAGCACTGCTGAAGTCCCTAAAACTGCACCGCCTATTCAAACTCCACTGCTGAAAGGAAGTAAAAAGTGCAAATTCTTTTTTTATGAGATGTGCTTTTTTAATTTTGATCATCTAGGTTATTAATTGTTTCATGTCCTATATTTTATAGTTTTGACTAGTTTTTTGTAGGATGGTCTAATCAAAGAAAAGGAGAAAACAAGGTTGAAAGAAGCATAATGACATCATTCTTTCATGATACCAAGTGTTTTTGAACACTTTAGTGTTTTTTTAACACTCTTAGAGAATTCATAACATCTCTTAAAAATTTGTTATCTTTCATATGCTTAGGGCCTACTAAATTTCTTTTGGGCTCTAGAAAGAACATTTCAATTTTTTCCTCAAAAGGGCTTAAAAAGAACTTTAGGAAAAACTCACTAGATTTGGTTTGAGGATTAAAAATTGAACAAGGCAATCTCCATATTTCAATGTTTGGTGCACTAAAAAGATTCAAAACATTGCTTTGTGGGTTTAAAATGAACAAGTGTTTCTTTGTGTTGTAATTGCTTACTCAAAGTAATACCATCAAAAGGACATATGTGCTTCTCTTGCGCCTCACAGTGATCTTGATAATCAAAAATCCTTTTATTGATCTTAAGTTGGGTAAATTAATTGCCTCCACATTTCATTTTGGGATTAAAATTGAACAAAACTTGTGAGTGTGAGTGGAGCGTATTGTGTACATTCTCTCTCTTTGTGTTGCAACAAAGATTGGTCGAGTTACGAATATTTCTTTCTTTCTTTTGTTTATCCTAGAGGGCTTTCCTTGTGGAAAAAATTAATCACCCAAGGGAATGACCCAGCTGGTAACATGCTAAAGCCAAGTGTATTTCCAGCTTGTTTATAAGTGTGGATACTAGAACAAAGGATAGTATCACGTGATTAGTTTTGAGGATAAGGGAAGCAATGGTCTCTCACCGCATGGATCAATCCCTATGAATGGAAAGTCCAAATTAAAACCCTTGTTTAGAAAAGGCCAAAATATTTGATCTATTTTTTGGTGCAAGAACGATCATTCTAAAGCTGCCCCACACTTTTACAACTTTTATTATAAAAATGGAAAGTATGCCATTGGATTTTCATGGGTATTGATGCTTGGATGCCTCGTATAAGTTATTGTCATAGAGGGGAGCTAGTGGGGTCAAGTATCTAACCATTCACTAAAAGTAGGCATACCTGGACTTGTCCAAGTGGGGACTCAACAAATAAAATCTATCATATCCATAGGGTTGTACATGTTCTTCGAACCAAAATACTTTTCTTGATCGAAAACATTGGAAAACCAAACATTCAACATGATAATCAAATTCCAAACCCTTTAGGAGGAGAAAAAATCTTTGACATCTTTGAAAAAATTCAAGTGTTATTGCTTGCCCTTGGGATTCTATCCTTAGAGGCATCTAAGTACTTGGGTTTATATCTCCATTTTCTCCTACTAAATTCAACATTAGGAAACAATTTCCTTAATTTTCTAGATTTCCACATAATGGAATTTGTGGGATGGAAGGTAATTAGGACATTAGACATATAGTTTGAAACTTAAGAAAGACATTGGATGTGGTAAAAGAAACTCATTAATCAAGGTGAAATGAATTGAACCCCACACATGTGCTTGTTTATCTTTTGTCTTATGGTCTTTTGAGCAAACATTAATCTCTTGGTTTCAAGTACTCTTAGGGAAAATCATTTTCTTCAAAACCTTGGCCTTGCAAATGAGTCCCTCTTAAGTTCATCTAGGATCAAAACCAATCATTTCATCCATCTCAAACATCAATCAAATCCCATCTCATAAAAAACTTTTGAACCATTGGAAAAAATCATCCATACTAGATTTTGGGTAAAATCCTTCAAATCAACATCAAAGTCACCTTGTTTGGATAAGTGTGTTTGGATGAATCCTTCCTCATACACCTAGTTAAATTATCATCCTATGGACAAGTTTATTCCAAGACAACATCTAACCTCTTGGATTTTAAGAGTTCATTATCAAATCAAAATAAAATCTAAATCGAAATCAAATTGAAACAAAAAATCCAAATCAAACCCAAAATCAAAAATCCAAAAGTCCTAAAGTATAGTATTCCTCCAAGGTTCCTAAAAATTTCAACACCCATATCATTCACCCCTTTCATCCTTCATATCATCATTGGTCCTCAACACCTTAGGAGTCACTTTTGCAACAAGGTCAAAACACAAGAAAAACATGGAATATAAACTTGATTCATACATCATGAGTGGTCTAAATCAACCAAACTATCAAAGCCTTACAATACAATTGATTATCAAAAATCACATTTATGCAATCCATACATGGAATCATTATCTCCTAAAAACCTTAATGGTACAAAAAATGTGAGAAAACCTTTCCCTATGGTAGATTTAAATAAAAGTCCAAACCTATAAATCTATCAACCAAGCACTCAATACATGAGTCTTCAACAAAGAAATATTATCCCACCAAATCGATACATGCCAAATGTGAATATACCAAGTACAAGTTTACCAAAAATGAACATGTCAAATCCACACATGGTAAAATTTGGGATAGATATGTTTGCAAATCATAGAAATTTTGTTCAAAGTTGAAACAAAATGTTAACGACTGCATGTATTGATCCAAGTCAAGATAACATCATGCAAAATAAAAGTTACCTAAATCAAGGAAATGTGATTCCCAACCACAACAATGTTTAATTTCAACCTATAATGTCAAATCTAAATATCCCAAATTAGAACATTTTCCAAAATCAATTCATCCATGATCCTGTACAAACACCACAAGTGTACATTCCAAATCTGCTTAAACAAAAACCAAATCAACTATATCAAGGGTGTCAGGATCAAAACTCAAGATCAAATTTTGTGAAATCAAATTGCTACACTTACCGAAATAGTTGATTCATTGCGCCAAGAGACATCTCCACCCGAAAATCAATACACTCTTCCATTGGTTAAACCATGTCATCAAAGCATTGAGTTGTGTCCACAACCACATCAAGAACAATATTTCCAATGTCAAGAGGTTAGATATCAAGATCAACAACATATACAACAAACCCAATTGCCACATCTCAAAGATCAATCACCACATCTCCAAATTCAATCACCACAAGGTCAATCTAAAGTACAAATCACTCAAGGTAACAAACAAAAATTTACACACCACTTGGGGAACCAATTGAATTGGTCATGCAACAATTGATACAAGAAAATATCATCACAATTCCCAACTATGAAAATTATCAAGAGCCCTTAGTGAAACCACCATGTTACAATGAAAATCACATTCTTTATTTTCATAAAATCAAGGGACAGACAACATCAGATTGTATTCAACTGAAAAGTTGCATCCAAGACCTTATTGATCAAAAAATAATAACTACTGGGCATAATAAATTTTCAACCACTAGTGATAGCATTGACAATCTCCCCACCATAATTGTTGAAAACAATGATCAAGATCTATCCATCAATGAGAACCTTAAGGATGTTTCTACGTCATCTGAAGATCAAAGCAACATACATCAAGAGTCACTTTTTGATCATGACAAGATTCCCTCAATAATATCTGACAATGATCTATTTGATCCTACAATCAACGATCCTTCCAGCAATGATCATTTTGAAAATATTTCTAAATCATCCAATGAATTAGAGGACATATCTCGATAATTCATTCAAAAGCATGATCAACATCATTCACCAAAGTCTAGCAATAGTCCTTTCCAAGATATATTAACATCCTTCAACCTCATGGTTGCAGATAATAAAGATCAACATTTGATCCAATTCTACTCAAAGATCAAGAGGATATTGAGCCACTTCCCATTCCTAATGAAGATATCCAAGAACCCTTTATAAATAATCCATCCTTTGAAACTTACCCATGTTAAGAACTTGATTCAAAGTATGTAAAAAGAAATTCCAACACTAATCAAGATCAAGAATTCATATCTCCAAGATACTACAATGATCTAATGGATAGACTCCTATCTATACAAGATGTCACAAATTATAATCATATCCATATAACACATATTCCTCCATCTACCCATGACATGCTTTTTGTGGATGAACACAGATGATCTTCATTCAGAACATGATTCACTACCATTCATCATAAGGATTTAGAAGTCATCCTATTGTGATGTGAGCAAAAAGATGAAGTTAACTTGGGTATCAACAAAGCATATCAGGAATCTCAAAAGTTGTTTTCAAGTGCATGTATCTTGGCAAAACAAATTCTTCAAGCAGGATATCGATGGCACATTATGAAAGAAGCATCTACATCAACACCACCAGGTGGCTCAACATGAGCTTAAAATCTTTCAGAAAATACAAAAAAAATAAAAAATATAAAAATAAAAAGGGATTGAAAATAGTAAAGAAAAAAATATCCTCCAATAAAAACTACTTCGGTGGTGCTTTGGACAAGTACCATGATGAAAACCTGGAAAATAGGCATCATGTGTAGAATCCAACATCTAAATGTGCTAGTTCAGGTGGAAGTATCTCATCCCATCCATAATAAATCCAACATTCCATCCATCTTATCCATAATAAATTCATTCATCCAATCCATTTTCATCCATTTGCATCCATCTTCCACATCATCTTCATTTTGGTAAAATTTTGGTGTACACATTACACTTGCTTATGGTAAACATCTTGACATGAGCCATTTTCACTAATCCTATCCTACCTAGCATTATCTGAGCCATGACGCACTATCCAAATGAGATTTCTTTATATGAACACCCTATCTTATCGCAAGATAATCCATATCCATCTAGCCCTACACCTAGCCAAGCATCCAACCATGGCATTCCATACATTGCTAGACACTAGGAGTAGATATTTACATCTTGATTCAAGAATAAATCTTGATCTATATCTTCAAACTTATGTGGTGATCCGAACATTGAAAAAATATGAGATCAAATTGGTCAAAGCATTTGTAACAAAAAATTCCAAATCACTATCCCATGGCATATTTTGATGAGAAGATGTTCCTTACCAAGCTTCATCTTTCATCGAACATCAATCCAAACAAACAACATTAGTCACATCTAACGCATGCTTCAACGTCACATCAAATCATTCAAAATAATTTTTTTCCAAAATCAAGCTTCAAAATCACAATCAATCAAATCCAATCAATCCCTCATCATCTTAGGATATCCATCCTAATCCTCATGTTTCTTAACACTATCCTTACATTGTTGTGTATCCTCAACAATGTTATCATCATCAATCCATTGATCTGATCAATCAACCCTAGCTTGGTTTTCAACAAAATCCCAATCAGAGCACTGATATTATCACACATCCATATCCAAAACATCAAAATTGTGCAAAAAATCCAAAAACATCCAATATCATATCAAAATCCAAAAACATTCAAAAAACCAAGAGAATCCACAAAAATTTAAAAAAATAAGAGAATCCAAAAATATTCAAAACATATCAAAATCCAAAAACAAGTCAAAAAATAGAAAAAACAAACACATGGTATTTGAACTACATCATCTTTGAGCTTAAACATAGGCAAGGCTAATCTTTGATCAGCCCCTGAGACACAAAATCCTAAAAAAATCATAAATTCTCATAAAACCCAAAAATGTTGGAAAATCAAAAATCAAAACATTTGTAAAGTCTCAAAAATACCAAAAATAGCCTCAAAGCATTTCAAAAAACATAAAAAAATCCAAATATTTGAAAAAATTGATCCATGCCCATCTAGCTTTCACCTACAATAAACATCACTCATAATAAATCATCGTCACCTTCACCCTTTGGAAAAACAAACAAAAACAACCACAACAATCAACAAAAGAAAACTTCAACTGAAAAATCAAAATCAAAATCACTTTTAAATGCAAAATCAAACTCTTGATCATTCACAAACATGTTAGTCAACCTTATATCAACAACCTTTCAAACAACCTACCAACTTGCCACCGTCCACTAACATGTCCTAGGATGCATCCTTCCTACAATGGGCATTATCTTTGGAAAAATCATTTTGGATTCTTATCCTAATCAAAACAAATCCCTTTGGCTAGAGGTTTGAAGAACATTGACTTGTTTGTGTACTATATCTTTGTCTTTTGAATTATCTTATTTGTACTCATTCTGATGACCTCTCAATGATGTCCAAACAAAAGGAATTAGAGAGAAAGGAATGGGGCAATTATTATTATCCTTTTTCTACTGTGCTTGTTGGACATTTTAGTAATATAACTTGGGGAATAATTGCTTTGTTAGGTGCATCCTAGCAAGGTTTCCATATGTCAGGTGTAAACAAGAATACTCCTATCTGTTTGTCGAGTGGAAGTCCATCGCATTAGGTATGTCTTGTTTCTTTATACCTTGATGCATCATACTTATGTGTGTAATAAAACATAAGGTAATTAGCCCTTTTAAAAAGCCAATTCCTTATAATCTTTGCATCATCCTCATCATCTCTAATAAAGTCTCATAGATCATGGGCTTGTTGGATCCTCTTGTCATCATCTTTGTTTATTCTTCTATCTTTATTAACATTTCTTTCCAAGTATCAGGTGCATAATATATCAAAATAGGCATGAGGCTACTGATAGTCGATGACTATCTACATCAAACATTTGAGTCGAACTAATCTTGAACCTCTTTGTCATGAGATTGACCCTCAAATTGAACCTTTTCACTCGATCTCTCGAGGGGGCACTATATCAGCATATTTTTCCCACTAAGGCAGCAGTGAGGCAAGTTTTGAAATCAGAAATTTTTTGGCTTTTGATCAAGGAAGCTTATTCTTTGAACCAATGTAATGAGTACTTTTGTTCTAAGAGGGAAAATATGTAGACATGGAAAATATACCGACATACTTGATCTTGATTACTAACACTATTTCTTCCAAAATCATCCCTCAATCTAAGCATTTAATCAAATACCCTTATTTGATTAAATTCATCAAATTTCCTTTCTTAATTAAATAAATCATTTTATCTGATTAAGTCATTCTCTCTTGTTAATTAAATCAATCTATCTAATCTAATTAACCCTATGTCTCTATTTAATTAGATAATTCACTTTATTTGATTAAATCTCTAGGGTTATCTCATTAAATTAAATAAAATAAACCTTTGTTTAATTTAATCTAACATCATCTCCTTTAGTTAAATAAATTAAATCCTTTTATTTAATTAAATCTAAAATCACATGTCTTCTCATCTTTTGATTTAAAAAATCCATAAATCTAAATCAAATAGTCATATCATCTAACCCGTCATTAAATTAATTAACACTTGATTAATTTAATCTTGACTCATGTCCCATCCTCTAGCTTGTGCCACTTGCACATGAAAATAGATTTAATTCATTTATTAAATCCCCATTTTCTCTCAACATGGCATAATAGGGCAATATTCCTTCAAATTTGAAATCCATCCAAGTGGATTTGTCCTTCCAACAAGACATTTATTTCATCTATCAAGTCCTTTTGCCTTGAGCCATGTGGCATTTAAGACATTCATTTTTCCCTCTTACATGTCATTTCACTAATTTTTAAATTCCACATAAATGCATTTATGCGCACATTCCTTTGCCCATTCACATCTTGACAAGTGGAATCTTGCCATTGGTTGAAAGTTAGTCCCACATAGCTTCATTTTGGGCATTTCTCCATCTTTTATTTCTATAAATAAGAGGTTTCTCTCCTCATTTGATTATCCACAATTTGAGTAAACTTATTATACTCAATTTCATCTTCAAGCATCTCCATCTTCATCCATTTTATCAAGTTCATAGCTAGGTTATTGAAGGTTTTCCCCATGGAGTTCATTTGAAGAAATCACCAAGTGGATGAATCATCATGAAATCATCAAAAGCTTGCATAGGAGTTGGGAAAGGGCCAATTTACATATCAAATTAGCACCAACTCCCCCATAAGATCAAGAGTTTGCATGTTTTTTAATAGGATTTGATTTATTTTCTTGTTAGACTTTCATTGTGTTCTTGCTTTTATTCCTATTTTGAGCATTGCTAATGGATTTTATGGGGAACTTTGATCTTAAATTGCATTTGAATCTTCTAATGTGTTTTATTATTATGTTTTACAAGTACTAAGATCTTGGTTCTACAGTTTGATTATGAAAATGGGGTTTGACAAAGGAAAACCCCTATCCACTAACAAAAAAACACTTTTCCCTCTCATTGATGTATGATTTATAGATTAAGGTTGAAGATGCTTTGACGAGCAAGATTGGAGAAAGTTGTCCAAGTTGCAAAGTTGTAAAAGTTGTCAGCTTCCTTGCAAGATTAAGGAAAGTCACCTACAAGTTGGAATTCAAAGTTTCAGACTCAAAGATTGGAAGGGAGAGAAGCTACAAAAAATCACTAGAGGGTATCAGATTTTCAGATCAACTATGATACTAGGACTAAATTAACCCAACTGGCATATGAGTCCCAATATACAACTTTTCAAGCATTTTCTGTAGATCCCGGTTTACCAATTGTAGATTCTAAATCTAGACCAAAACCCTAAACTAGGACTCATATTCCCCTCTAGGTTATTTAATCTCATGTTAGACCTGAAACTACACTTTAGAACATTAAAAACCTTCTTTCTGTGCTTTTGTTTACTATTGTTAGATCTTTTTTTTAGTCTGTTGAGTTTTTGTCCCATTAATTCCATTAAATCTAGCTTATTTATTTTCATTTTGTGCATTTATGACTTTCAAAATTGCATTTAAATATTGCATTCTAGGTTATTACATTGCATTTCATCATAGATATGTGCTTTGGTAATCTTTGGATGTCCTTGAAGTCATTATTCAATCTGTCAAGCTATGGTTTTGAAAATGACACTAATGAAATTAAAATCACTCATGCTCAATCACCTCCTAATGCATGCCCTCCTTGTGATGCTAACATCATTGGAGAAGATGATGACAACATGAACAACTTCATAAACAATTTCCTTAACAACCTTGAGACTAATGCATATTTTTATGCTTCTATGAAACAACCAACACAACTTGAGATGCTTGGTCTTTTACATCTCGAAATTATGACAGAAGATGAGCCTAAGCTCCCTACAATAGGTGACCTCCAATCAACCAAACATTCAACGATCCTATGTTAAAAAAGTGATCAAAACTGCTATCAACCGAGAAGAGACATATGGAAAAGGATTCACGATCTTAAGCAAACAAGGATGTGATACAACAAGAGAACATGAAATTCATAAAATTTTATAAAAAAAAACAACTCAAGAAACAAAATGGATAGGATATAAATATGTCCCTCCTGACATAAGTTTCCTCCTTCCTAATGAACAACCAATGCCTCATAACGATGATAAGGTTGATAGGATCGTGTTAGGTCCTCCTCCTGAACATCTAACTCAATAAATTAGTGAATCTAGCAAGAAACAAAGGGATTATAAACTAAAAAAACTAAAATTTATTTGTTCACCATCTACCACTAAAATAACCTTAAACATACTTTTAAGCCAATGACTTATAACATTACTAGCTATGAAAGAGAAGCCAAAACTATATCATAAAAATGAAAATATTGCATACTATCAATACAATAGAGTTGTTGGACATAGTACTGATGATTTTTGGGCTTTAAAAAAATACTAAATAAGTTTGATATCATAGAAATAATCCCTTAAAGCATTTCATGTTGCTCCTTTCCATGCAATAGTTGTAGGATCATAATATTCTCACTATTACATACCTTACATTCATTGCAAATATTTTAAAAATGCAAGGAGCTCCTCTTCCTCATCACCTACCTCAGCTCATTCTTGTCTTGTACATAGTGGGGGCAAGAATTCAATAGACTTATCCTAGTACTGCACTAGTTTTTGTCCCTTTGGCTAGTTGGGTATGTGCAAAATCGTTATGGGCCAAAAAGTGGTGATATGATGGGTATGTGACTGACGATTTTTTTTAACCCAAAATTGATAACACAAAAGGAATTTTTAAAGGAGATTCTTAGATTTCCACCAATATAAATTATGCTTTAATTTGAATTTAATAAATAATTATTATTCATTTTCTAATTCAATTATGACTAAAGTCCTAATTGATAGGCTGATTGAAAAACGTCTATATCTTTCAAATGGTATCACATTTTTTGAATATGAAAAATGCATCACATATGCTTTGCAGGATTTAATAATTTCATGAAGTTTTGACCAAGTTAATTTGTTAGACATATGAGTTTTTATATTTTTTAAAAAATTTAACAAAAAATTCATAATTAATTATTTACTTGGAAAAGAATTACAAATAAATATGCATCACATCGAGACATGAGTCCTCTACTTATATCTAAAATCTTATAAAAAAATATTATCATTTTATTGTAGTTACGGTGGTCAGTAGGACACCTTTTTTTTTCCTGAAATTTAAGTACTACTACATTGTAATTTCAAATTTTCACTATTAAATAGATTTTTTTTATAAAATAAACCTGGTAGTTTAGAAACTATATTCAATTTTATACAGATTCTATTCTTACATATTTTTGAAATAATATAGATGAATTATTCAAATTCTTACGTCAAGTTGCCTAACTCTGATTTTTTTGAATTTTTTACCACTTAAGGTCCTTATTTTTCCATCATGATCCTACACATACCCAGTTTTCCACCTTCCATATATGATGAAAAAAATTGGGATGCAAATGACCTACTAATAGGTTAATTTGCATGTGTCTTACTAGTCTTTTGCATTATTTTCCTTTTCATGTATCTTTTATGTGATTGCATGTGAGTAATGTGATCTCCCAGTACTATTATGTTTGATGTATCTCTCTCTTTGTGCATTCCTCTATATGTATCTACATTATTCTCTATGTTGTAAACATTTTATCTTTTCATTTTTTTTGTGTTTTCCTTTTAGGGATGATGCAAGCCACACAAACATTTAGGTCTCTTCCATGTTGAACCAAAATATTTTTATTTTTTCACTCTCTTTGTGTAATTTTTCCCATTGCATGAGTATTTTGGGAATGATGGAATTTTTTATCACTCTATAACAATATTGTATCAAATACATACTGACCTCGAATCCATAGATCCCTTATGTGATTTTGGGATTTCATTGTGGGCATTGTAGTGTCAAAAATTGTAGTCCTTTCTTGGAGATGGTATAATTTAACACTTAATTTGGACCCATTTTAGTACCCTTGCATTGATGACTCTTTAATTTATCATTAATAGGCCCCTAAGACCCATTATTTTGGATTCTGGGGCTTATTTCTATTGAAATCTTGACAAAATCAACAAAAACATTCAATTTTCTAACAACCTGGCATTTACTCACCCTGAAAAGCTAGGGTGGGACTCATACACCAACTTGGGCATATGAGTACTCCTAGGTTGGACCCATGTGCCACAAGTGGTTTATGAGTCCCATGTAGCCTCTTTTTAGGATTCAAGAAAGAATTTAAGGTTTTTAATTCAAATTTTTGGTTGATTTCAGTATTTGGGATCTAATAAATGGTAAATAAAATGAAGTTCCTATATAAACAAGGTTTCAAATCATTATTTTCATCTAGAGAGATTAATTCCAGATCTAAGCATTCCCAAACACTCAAGCATACTTTCACAAGAGCATTCAAGGGAAAGTAGCGAGCAAATTTGAAGTCTTGGAGTAGAATTCTACTATTTTTGTAGGTCTTGAAGCTCACTTTCATTCAAGATCTAGCATTTTTAAGGATTGATAATGGTTTCTTATGGTGAATCATGATGGATTCTTGGTTGGGGATGTTGCAAGGTGTGACTCTTGGTCTTCCTTGCAACACTAGCACTTGGGTTTGTGACATGGTCTAACCACCACTTGTGGTTCTTAACCAAAGCTTGTATCGGGCATTGACAAGTAAATATTTTGGTGCAATGACAAGTCCAAAAATTGGTATAAGATCTAGTCAGAGGTTCAAATCCAACACTTGTGCTAGGGGGGATTGTTTCAAGGTGTGACCCTTGGTCTTAATTGCAACACTAGCATTTTGGTTTGTGACATTGGCTAACCGCCTCTTGTGGTTCTTAATTGAAGCTTGTATCGGGCATTAACAGGTCGATCTTTTGGTGCAATGACAAGTCCAACAGGGGAGATGCAACTAGCCATTGATCCAAGCCTAATGACTTGTTTCCTTAGTGATTCCTTCCTCCATTATCATTCTACTTTCTCCCTATAGGAAGGTACATGCATTATTAAGGCTTATTAAGGTGATTAGAGATATCCCAAAGTGAGTCATCATCTCTATATTTCATTATTGAATCTTATTCTAGCACATTAGAATAGGGTGGTATTTCATTTTTTATATTTTCTTGTTCTTGCATTAGATGATTCAGGTTCATTGTCTTCTTTTTCCTCTTTAACTTCATTAATCACTGTTTCTTTTACCTTTGTTTCATTTTCTTTCATATATTCTACTACTTTGTTAAATAACACATCTCTGCTTATCACCAGCTTTTCCCCAACTAGAGCATATAATCTCTATTCTTTATTTTCAAATCCATAACCAATAAAACTGAATTTTAGGCCTTTATCATCTAACTTAGGTCTTTTTAATACTCTTAAGTGGTCAACACTTGGCTTTATCGCATACCATGATTTTTCGAGAGTCATTCCTTTAACTACTTTTGTAGGACTTCTATTTAGAAGATACACTTTTGTGTATATTGCTTCTACATAATAAATTTTATCTAAATTCTTCTCTTTCATCATACTCCTTTCCATTTCAAAAATTTTCCTATTCTTCGTTTTATCAACTCCATTTTGTTGTGGAGTGTAGGAGGTAATGAAATCTCTCTTCATTCCATGATTTTTGCAAAAAAATAGAAATTGATTTGATTTGTACTCACCTCCATTGTTTTACCTTATCACTTTATTGTACTTACCACTTTTCTTTTCAACCAACTTTTTGAATTCTAATTTTTTTTCAAACACTTATGATTTTGTAACTAAACAATATACCAAATTTTTTCTTGAGTAATCATCAATGAGCTTTAGAAAATACTTAGATTTATTCAAACAAGGTGTTTCTATAGGACCACACAAATCACTATGGATTATCTCAAGATGATGCTTAGCTCTACTAGATTTCCCTATTGGAAAGCTAACCCTATGTTGTTTGCAAATAACACATTTTTTACAAACTTTTTCTTAGTTTTGAATGAAAGGTCGACCTTCAACCATTTTTAATCTCCCGAGTAAAATAAACCCACTATAACTGAGGTGACCATACCTTTGGTGCCAAATTTTACTTTCATTCATTTTACTAGACCTTGATGCTTGGTTTCCATGAGTGAAATGAAGAGGAAGCATCCTATCACCTATCATCTTTTCTCATACAACAACTACATTGATTTTTAGCTTGTCTCTTATTATGCAATCATTCTCATCAAAATTCACTTGATAATAATGTTCTAGCATTTTTCCAATAGAAAACACATTATTTTTTAATTCTAGAACAAATTATTTTTTAATTCTAATGTTTCTTTTATATTCTTAACTTCACCATATTCTATTGTAACTATAATTGTACCTTTACCTTTCCTCCCATGAGATTGATTATCTCCTAATATTATTGTACTTTATTCTTTTCATACAAATTGAAAAATAAATGCTCAATAGATGCCATATGTGAAGAACACCTAAATCAATATACCATACATTACTTTCATGGGAATTTGGACTAAAGCAAGAAATTAAAAAAAATTGTTTATTTTTAACAATACTATGAGTGTTTCTAGTTTTGTTTCACCTTGTTTAATCGTGTAGTGTAGAAAAATGCACACCCTTGCATTTTCACACTTGTTTGGGCCCACCTTGCTCTATTTATGCTTCTTTATGGCTTAATTGGCCCTATTTTGCATCCAGAAGCCTAATAAACTATATATTTTTATGGAAAATCTTGAAAAACCTCAAAAGATAAATGATTATTTAATGTTTCTCTTTGTGTGTCCCTGTTTTGTGGAGTGGAACTAAAATGACACCTAGGGCGTCTTTATCTACCATGGGTCTTGGGACCCTGATATTGAAAACACCTAAAAAGGTCCCTTTTTGGAGTCTTTTCCCCGAGAATTGACCCTTAGGACTAAGATGCCACCTAGAGCATCTTAGTCCTCCTTTGCTTATTTTTTAGATTCAATTTCAAATATGGGTGGGATTTGGCATCCTTTATTTAATGATTTCATATGTCAGCTTGTTGTGGTGTAATTTCAGGATATTAACCATGAATAAGTATACATACAACATTCCTTGACCCATTTTTCATAACAAGCAATCTGGGTATGTGTAGGATCATCATGCAAAAAATAGGCCCTTAAGTGGAAAAAAATTCAAAAAAGTCAAAGTTATGAAATTTGACATAAAAATTTGAATAATTTATCTATATTATTTCAAGAATATGTAAGAATATAATTTGTAGAAAATTGAATATAGTTTCTAAACTACTAGGTATTTTTTAAATCTATTTGGTGAAAATTTGAAATTTCAATGTAGTAATACTTAAGTTTCAGGGAAAAAAGAAGAAGTAGGTGTCTATCTGACCACCCTAACCACAATAAAATGATAATAATTTTTTATAAGATTTTAGATATAAGTAGAGGACTCATGTCTTGATGTGATGCATATTTTTTTGGAATTTTTTTCTAAGTAAATAATTAATTATGAATTTTTTATTACAACTTTTTAAAAATATATAAACTTGTATGTCTGACCACCTAACTTGGTCAAAACTTCATGAAATAAATTTATTTTTTTAATCCTATAGTATGCGAAGCATAAAATGTGCAACATGTTTTAGACCCCAAAAATGTGATACTCTTTGAAAGCTATAAATGTTTTTGGCTACCCTTTATTGCAGCTATGGTAGTATGGGGATGTACATTTTTGGAGAGTGAGATTCGACCAGCTGGAGGAGGATGAGATCATGTGGAGACCCTATCTACTCACTCTATAGTGGCTAGATCCCACTAGGTAGTTATAGAGGATGCAGATGGATAGATCTAGCAGAGAGGCATGAGTAAGCAATATGACCATTCTATTATTGGTGAGCCATACGGTAGTTTGGACATGTTCAAACACCATCGAGGGCGTGCCCCTTCATTAGATGATCAATGTAGAGTGCTCGGAGGCCAGGGGATACTATTTGGTTGACTATCAATCATGTTCATGAGAGTGATTCCAATGATTTAGCTCATGACCAGCCATTAGCATTTGACGCTGATGATATCGGTAGCACAAATGAGTATGAGGAGTGGTGGGAATATGCATGATCATATCCTTTATTCCTCATGGATTTCCCTCTAGGTGATGCAGAGATAGTAGTAAATGAGGGTGATGAGATAGAGGAGAGAGCATAGGAGGTACAGTATAGGCCAGCAAATATTTTTACAGATTTGATTGATGAGGAGTACTAGTTCGATGTTGATCCTAATTATGAGGACCAAGATAGAGGAGAGGATGATGAGGATGACTATGACAAGGATTATTATTATGGGGAGGAGCCACCCCTAGATGAGGGTGATGAGGTAGCTATTGAGGATTGGTATAATCATGGAGAGTCCTCGCATACTTATAGCCTAGCCAGATCACAAGTAGTAGCTACAACAGACATTAGCATGCAGAGTCAGAGAGTACCTAACATATCCTCCATGCCCCCTAGAGATGAGGAGGTTGAGATTCCTCATGCATCTGGAGACATAGATGATGATATTTGATTTTATGCATGTCCTTTAGTGATTTTTCCTTTATTTGTGTATATATATCATGATGATGTGTTATTTATTATGTACATGATCTATCTTGTAGGAGTGACTAGAGACTAATGAGAGTTCTATCTTCAAGTAGCCACAGAGATAGTGTCAGCGTCCCTCGAGGAGGATGAGATAGATCATGACTATGTGCTCCCATTGATCATGGAGGAGGAGCCAAAGTAACTTAGACCATTCGTGAGGTTACAGGCATCGTACAAGAGTGTGAGGAGGTGACTCCATCGAGTAGAGGGTGCACTATAGCCATCATAGACCTTGGTAGAGGTAGAGAGAATCTATGCAGAGCTAGCATAGGAATGAGAAGAGAGGTAGCAAATGGAAAATGAATAGCTTATAGCCATTGGGTGAGTACAGGGTCTAGAGTATGCACTTAGACTCAATATTTTGCGATCACGGTCACACAAGATTGTCTCATGACATCCAGGGGTTGGATCGCAAGTGCTAGATCCTAAGGGGTCTAGGTCTCATAGACCATTATGATATTGTATATCATTATGAGATGTATATAAAGCTTTGATATATATATAGACATGCACCTATTATGATGATGTATCTCTTTTTATGTGAATGTTAAATGCTATGTGATTAATTAAATGACTTATGGTAAAAGTAATTAATTAATGGCTATACGATTTGAAAGAATTAATTGGATCTAATGTAAAACATATTTGAGTTATAGCATAGATAAAACATTTTTTTTGTGAAAAGGATATGTTAAATTAAATATACTAAGAAGGATTTAACTTAACACAAGAGGAAAATGGATGAATAGTATGAAGCCTAAAGCAATTATAAAATGAACTTAAATAATTACCAAAGTGTTCAAGACAAACACATATTTAGTTTTCCAAAACAAACCAATGAAAACATTATTTAGAAGAGAATCAAATTACTTTTAGTCAACACTACTATACCAATCATACTATTCAAAGGGGGTTAGAGATAATACTAACACAAATGTGTGGCATTAATGGGTTCCCTAAGGGGTGTTCCATCAAGATGCGTTAAAAGATAAGCACCATACTCATAATTGGTATCAACTATATAAGGTCCCAACCAATTAGGGCTAAACTTATCTTTATCTTTGTTATCAACACTAAAATTTCATTGATTTTCAATAAGAAAAAAATATCCCTTAGAAAATGATCAAGGGATAACATGAATGTTGTGTTTACATTGTAGGTGTTTAATGTGATCTTGTAGATGTTCGAGAGCATTAATGCATTGTTCATTGAGAATCTCAAGTTGATGTAATCATTGATCTTTATAAGTGTCATCATCAAAAGCAACTCACAAAGTAGGAATTTCCAACTACAAGGGTATAATCATATCAATACCATAAACAAGGCTATAAGGGGTATTTCTAGTGGATGGTCAAACATTAGTTCTATAAGCCCAAAGCGCATAAGATAGTTGCATATTCCGATCTTTATGATTATTTGTAATAGTTTTCTAAAGGATTTTTTTGAGAATTTTATTAGTATTTTTAACTTGTCCATTGGTTTGTAGATAATATGATGTAGAAAAGCGATGATGAATGTTGAATAGTTGAAGAAATTGTTGAACTTAGTTATTATTAAATGGCGTTCCATTATCTAAAATGATTGTGGAAGGAAGTCCAAAGAAAGCAATTATGTGGTCCAAGATGAGATGAAAAATTACTTTAGCAGTTGTTGAATGAAGGGGAATAACCTATACCCATTTTGTAAAATAATTTGTTGCGGTCATGATAAATGTATGTCTAGCAAAAGAAGGAGGTGAAATTTTTCCAATAAGATCTAACCCCCATACTAAAAAATGGCCAAATGGGAACATTGACACAAAGTTGAGTAGCAGGAGCATGGATCAAATTTCTATGCTCGTGGCATTTGTGACATCGTTTAACGTAGGTGAAGAAATACTTCTCCATATGTCTCCTATAATAACCCATATGAATAAGTTTTTCCACCAATGAACGTCCTCCAAAATGACCTCCACAAGCACTAGCATGAGCCTATTCGAGTGCTAAAGGGATTTTAGAATCTTTAAGACAACGTTATAGGAGACCATTGAAAGATCTTCTATACAATGCATTTGCAAGGATCATATATTTAGTTGTGAGTTTACGTAAGCACTTTCCAGTATTCATTGTGGTAAGTTCAGGAATGGTAACATCTTTCAAGTAGTTGTATATTGTATCATACCATTCACATGAAGCATCTTGAGTTAACACAAAAATATCTTCTATCAGAGTATTGATTGAAGGTTTCATGATGGGATGAACAATGAAGGTGAAATCAGTTTTAAGGATCATGTGGGGATATGAGAGAAGTTGCATTCACCATTGCATTTGCATGTCGGTTATCTTTCCATGTGATGTTATCAATGGTGAATGAGTCAATTTTTTCTAATAATCTCATTATAAGATCCTTGTATTTTAATAACTTGTCAAGTTTAGTTTGATATGTACCATTGATTTTTTTGACGAATAATTGTGAATTTCTAAAGATCTTAATATTTTTAGCATGTAGAGTTAAAGTAGCTTGCAAACCAGCAATCAATGCCTCATACTCAGCTGTATTAATTTTCATAGGAAATTTGAATGATAGCATAAGGGAATAGGTTTGGAATTAGGTGGAATTAGTACCACTCCAACACCGGAACCTGTTTGACACTTAGATCCATCAAAAAATAATTCCCATGGTTTAATATTAGCAGATAAGACATGAGCCTCAAGGAAGGAATCTAGATTAGGTAAAGGAAAAGGAGAAGGAGCATCAACTAAGCAATCAGTTAAGGCTTGACCTTTGATTTCTTTTTGTGAAACAAATTTAAGATCAAACCCAGTTAACATCACCCACTTAGCTAAGCATCTAGAACGATCGGTTTTGTTGAAAAGATATTTAAGAGGATCAAATTTTATGACTTGTACTTCAACATTTAGTAAATAATGTCACAACTTACTAGTAGCGAATACAAGAGCCAAAAATTGTTTTTCAATTGGTGAATAGCATGTCTCATAATCAATTAAGATGTGGTTGATGTAATAAACAGGGTGCTCTTTACCATTATTGTCATGTTGAGCCAACAATGTTGCAAGAGCATGGGTAGATGTGGCGATGTACAAGATAAATAGTCTATGTGGCACAACTGGTTATGAAATAGGTGGAGTAGCTAAATATTCCTTTAGACTCTCAAAAGCCTATTTACAATTCTCATCCCAATCAAAAGGAACACCATTTTTAAGGAGATGCATGAAAGGTAATGTGTGATCGGCTAAAGATGTGACAAAACGATGGATAGCTTGAATTCGACCTTGTAACATGCGTAACTGAGAAATATTCTTAGGAGGTAGCATGTTAACAATTACATCAATTTTCTTTGTGTCCACCTCAATGCCTTTGTGAAATATGAAAAATATTAGAAGTTTACCACTATCTACACCAAAGATACACTTTTTTGGATTCAATCGCATGTTATATTGTTTTATGCATTAAAATATTTTGTGAAGGGCATCTACATTGCCTTGTCAAGTTAACGATTTAGCGAGGATATTGTCAACAGAATCTTCCAAAATTTTGTGAATATAATCATGAAATACTAATTTCATTGCATGTTGATAAGTTTCACCAACATTCTTTAAACCAAAGGGAATCAGAACCCAACAAAATGTTCCCCAAACAGTTTTAAAGGCAGTTTTGTATTGATCATGAGGGTTAATAAGGATTTGATTATAACTAGATAATCCATCCATGAATGACAACAAAGCATGTCCAACAGCTGAATCCATGATCATGTCGATATTAGAAAGCAAAAATATTCTTTGAAAGAGGATTTATTCAAGTCTTCAAAATCTATGCACATATCCTAATACAATTATTGGGTTTTGCAACTGTGACAATGTTTGAGATCCAAGGAGAATAATCAATGGGTCAAATAAATCCTACATCAATAAGTTTATCAAGTTCTTCTTTAACATGCGAGGCCACATTAGGAGGAATTTTGTGGATCTTTTGACAAACGCGTTTAGCATTGTTAGCAAGGACAATGTTATGCATCACAATTTTCAAGTCAATTCCTGGCATATCAGAATATTTCCAAGAAAATGTTTTTGGAAAATCATGAAGTAAAGTTGTTGTATCTTATTGTTCCTCATCATCAAGGCACTTCCAAATTTTAATAACTTTATCTTTATCATGAATTTCCATAAGCACATCAATCATATCTCGTAAAGGGAGTGCATTGGATTTAGGACTTTCAGATTCAGAAAACTCTTCAGTGATATCACTTGCTTCTTACTCGGTATTGTTCATAGCATGAGTAATGTGTTTCATGTAAGCGAGGATGGGGTATCATAAACACCTAATATGTGTTTCAAAGTCTCATCACTATAAACATACAACCATGAAGGTTGGAGGGTTGGGTCAAGCAAACCAGGATGGTTAATTGTGAGTTTGTGTTGTGGTTGACATGTTATCACATTAATGTTTAAAGACGGTCATTGAGTAGCTTTGGTTGTTTAAGAAAAATAATATCCCAATATCCTTTCCATTTCTTGCTTATTAGGTTCAATAGGGACACAAATACTTTGTTCATGTTTTCCACACCCTTTTCCAGTATAACCTAATTATTTTACAAATTTATAAACTTTCCATAAGGTCTTTCCATTTCACGCAGGGTAAGCAGAGACTGATAATCTATCTCATCAAAATTATAGGGGATAGATTTTTGAGATGATTGTTCAAAATGTTGAGTGGACATAATTGTTGGCTGTTCTTGTTTCTCATCTTTCCTTTACGTAAGTATGCATTTTCCCATAAATGAGGGTGTGAATTATAAGGATCCTCAATCATCACCAAATAATTTAGAGACCAATTGTGTATCATTGTGTTTGATTTCAAGAGGGTCAATGTTAGAATTTGGAATCAATGTTTTCATAGGACTTGTAACCCCTTTTTTGAGCTACAAGGAAATTTCAGGCTCAGGATCTATTTCAATTTGATATATACAATTTTTATAGACATACTTCATGATACGGTGAAGGGTTGAAGGCATTGCATTCATCTCATGAATCCATGGTCAGCCTAAAAGGAGATTATATGAAATATCGTAAGGAATGACATAGATAGGAGTTTGCATCGTAGCCACCCCAACTGTAATAGGTAAAGTAATAATCCCAATAGGTTGCTTTGTTGTAGTATCAAATCCTCATATAGAAACAGAATCAGGTATGATTTGTGAACTATGAACTTTTAATTGATCAAGGATACTCACACTACACACATTAAGGGTAGAACCATTATCAATGAGAGTGTGCTTGATACATGTACGATGGAAGCAATTATCATAAAGGCATCATGTTATTTTCGCAACTCCAAAGGAGGGATCTCATGTTGATGAAAAGAAATATCAAGACTATGTTTTTGGATGAGAGTTGTCACATCATTCAGAGTGGTTCTAGGAGGAATTTTAATTTTTTTTAAAGTGGTTTGAAGAATGGTGTTATAATTTGGTGAGGCTTGAAGCAAATCTGAGAGGGAAACTTTTGCAGGAGTATTCTTTAATTGTTCAACAAGATCATACTCCTTTGTAGGTGGGTTATAACAAGGAGCACTCGATGGATTAGGTAAAGTTAATGAAGGTGGAGTTGGTAATGGTGGTTGTGGGTTGTTTCATGTTTTATATGTATGATAAATAGTGTCATTACTATATTTTTGCAATACATTGGTGTTAGGTGGGTATAGGGTGTATCGTGGTCGATTGGAGGGGTGAAGCAGATGTGAAGGTGGGTAAAGGATAAGTTTAGGTTGAATTAGATTAATGTATTTTATGTTAGAGGTATAATAACTAACCAAAGTAGATGAGTTGGATGAGATGAAGTCTTGAAGTGACTCATCTAGAAAATGCAAATCATCACTACTAAAAGGTTGTAGGGGTAAATGATCATCAACTAGTTTAGGATGTTCAAGGAAAGCATTAGAGGTATAAATGTTTGTTATCGCAAGTTGGTTACCACAAAAATTAGTGGATGGCTTATGCAAGATGAGGGATTCATCTAAGAAATAAAAGTCATCAAAATCAAATGGTTTGAGGGGAGGTTTATCATTAAGGGTTTAAGGTTTCTCAATGCATGCATTAGAGGATGAAGTGAGTGAGAGGACGCCCTTAAGGGATTCATCTAACTTACCAACATCATTGCTAATAAGTGGCTTGGATGAGATGTTTCAAATTGGAATCATGGGTTTAATTGGATCATTTGATGTGGTGTGTGATTGGTTTTGGATATTTTCTAGAGTTTCCTCAATGCAAACTGACATAAAAGGACTACAAAATATTACTGAAAATGGAACTTGTAAAAGTCTAAGACTATCCATAAATGCCATGAAAAGAAATGAAGTTTATGCTAAGATAACTAAACTAAAATAGAAAGGTAATGAGAGAAAAAAGAAAGATTCAATGCAAAAAATGGAAATTTGGAAATACTAATGTAAAACTATAAAGGGGTTGATTCACCCTAGGTGGCGAATGAGTCCCAAGAGATTAATATTTTGATATTTTTCTTTTTTTGCGTGTTTTATGTAAAATTTCAACTCTGTACAATGCAACTAAAGAATGAAAATGCAAATATTTGGAATGATTAAGATGAATAAATGCAATTTATTAATCTAAAAGAATGAAAATGGGTGCAAAACTAAGATTTATGCCTTGTCTAAAACACTTTTTTGTTTGCAAAAAGATTGAAATAATGAACAAAAATACAATTTTAACTAAACAAAAAGTTGTTTCTCAAAATGTATGCACCTAGAAAGCTATAGATGACTGAAGAACAATTTGGAAAACTAATGAAGTTTCAACTGGGGCTAACTGGGACTCATTTTCCACCTTTGGTGAATTAGTCCTAGATAAGGACTTTTCTACACAGAATCTATTTTCTGACAGACAGGGATCTGAAACTACATCTAACTCAAATCTGCACCTTAGGTGGAACTCATTCTCCATGCATGGTGAATCGTTCCACTTTCTATTTTTTGCAATCTCAAAAATATGTTCTCTACCTTGACACCTACACAACAAATTTTGATGAAAACACAATTCCATATTTCAAAAAATTCCTAAAAACTAGCTTAAAAGGGTTGATCTAATGGGGGTTTTCCTTAGTTAAAGCCCTAGATATGTAATTAAACCTTGAATAGAGAAAAATATTCTTAAATCCTAGCCTTAGATGTGTTAAATACTAGGAAAATCTGAAATGTACGAAGGGTCCTATTCTATTGCTCTAGAACTAGACATGCAAGAGTGATTAATATGATGCAAAATATCAAGCCTAGAAACCTTAAAACAAATGAAAAATAGGAATATAATGACATGCAAATGTTAAACAAACACCATGTAAACCTTAATCTAAAGATAGAGTCAAAATGGAAGATGGAATCAATAGGAAACCAAGTCCTTAAGCATGATTTGGTGGCTAGTTGCACCTCCTCACCCTAGATTTCTTCATGATTCACCATAGGCATCCATCATCAACCCTTTGCAATGTTGGATCTTGAAAAGAGAAGTGAGCTTCAAGACCTGCAAAAAAGCCCTAGTTTGTTGTCCTAAAACTTCAACTTTTACTAATGGTAGGGTATGTGCAGGATCATCATGGAAAAAATAGGCACTTAAGTGGCAAAAAATTCAGAAAAAATAGAGTTAGGAAACTTCAAATAAAATTTTAAGTTATCTATATTATTTCAAAAAAATGTAAGAATAGAATCTATAGCAAATTGAATGTAGTTTCTAAACTACTAGGTTTATTTTATTTTATTTTAAATCTATTTGGTGAAAATTTGAAATTTCAATGTCATAGTACTTAAATTTCAAGGAAAAAATAAAAAGTAGGTGTATGTCTAACCACCCTAACCACAATAAAATTATAATATTTTAGATATAAGTAGAGGGCTCATGTCTTGATTTGATGCATATTTTTTTCTATTTTTTTCCAAGTAAATAATTAATTATGAATTTTTATTACAACTTTTAAAAGTATAAAAACTTGTATGTTTGACCACCTTAACTTGGTCAAAACTTCATGAAATTCAATTTTCTTTTTTTTAATCCTATAGTATGAAAAGCATAGAATGTGATGCATGTTTCAGATTCAAAAAAAGGGATACCATTTGAAAGCTATAGATGTTTTTCAATCAACCTATCAATCAGGAATTTAGTTGTAATTCAACTAGAAAATGAATAATAATTATTTATTAAATTCAAAGTAAAGAATAATTTATATTGGTGGAAATATGAGAATCTACTTTAAAAACCCTTTTCATTTAATCAATTTTGGGTTAAAAAAAATCATCAACCACATGGGCCATCATATCACTTACATATCACCACTTTTTGGCCCATCATGATCCTACACATACTCGGTACTTGTTGTGGAATACTTCGCTTTAGAAATTACTCTTGAAGAATGATAAGAAGATGATAAGAGATGAAAATATTGTGTAAAATGACTTGAAATGTGTATTTATAAGCAACAACACCTTATTTTTCCATTAATTAGACCTAAGAGGCCAATATTCACTAGAAATAAATGTTAAATTGATTAAATTCTTGCTTAATTTTGAATTTTCCCTCAAAAGGGACTCATTTCCAACCCTTGGTGAATGGGTCCCACTAGAGGGGACTCATTCACCCAAGGTAGCAAATGGGTTCCACTACTGCTATTTGAAGGTGGGTTGTCATGATATGATGTAATTAAATGTTGTTTGTCAGGTTTTATGTGATTTCTCATGTAAAATAGGCCTCTAGATCAAAATTAATGGGTCTAAAGGGCCTATAACTGTTGTTTAGAAGGGTAAATGATGTGAAGGGACTCAAAAGTGGGTCCAATTATGCATGGCATTGCCTCTTTTCTCAAGAGTGTCCAATTTTCTACACCACAATGCTTTCATGGTTATTAATCAAATATGAGAATAAGGTTAATAAGGTTAATAAGTTTGAATTTTTGTGACAACTGATTCACCCCCCCTCTCAGTTGTCTACCCTTGAGTTGCCAACAATTGGTATCAGAGCAGGTTCCTTGGAAGAAATTTAATTGAGTGTCATCTGATATGCATTGGTGAACCCTACTAGAACATTACAAGGAATAGGTATCTTATCCCATAGAATGGTCCCTCTACTGCTGCTGAGATTAAGGATGTTGAGTGATTTGACTAGTTCTAAGATGAAAAATGTTATGGATTTGAAGACTTTTTATGAGACCAAGGAAAAGTTGGAAAATTTGTATGAAGGTGATTCTAATGTGAAGATTTCTAAGTTGTAAATTCTAAAAGGGAAATATGAAATGTTGAGAATGGGTTATGATGAGAACATTACTTCTTTCATGCAAAGAGTGAATGAACTTGTGTGTGGTATTAGATGTGCTGGTGGACAGTTGGAAGAATTAGAGATTGTTGCTAAAGTGCTTAGATCCTTGCGTGTTACATACAAAGTCAAAGCTATAGCTATTTAGAAACTTTGGACTAAGACAAATGTTACCTGATTGGTAAGCTTATTCAAGTATGAGGAGAAAATGAGAAATATTGAGGAAGAAGAAGAAGAAAGAGAACTAGATGAGCTTGAAGTACTTATTGTCAAAAGGGATGCCAGAGGAGAAGGTTAGTATAAAGGAAATTTTCCTATTAAATGTTTTTCTTGAAATAATATAGGTCATTTTGCATCAAGGTGTTTGGAAAGAGTTCCTAAGTCAAGACCTAACAAGCCTAGATTTCAAACGAAATGCTATTATGTTGTTCATGAAGGTGTCACAAATGATGAATCTGATAAAGGGAATGTAAGTGAGGATGAATGGATATTTATTGCTATAAATGAAAATAATCATGTGTCTATTGAATCTGCTAGTTGTAGAAATGTGGAGGAAGCCCTAGCTTCTTGAGTTAAAGAGAAAGATGAATGGGTAATTGATAGTGGATGCTCTCATCACATGAATAGTGATAAAAGTAAGTTTGTGAGATTGGAAAAGTATGATGGTGGTGTTGTTATATTTGGTGATGGAAAAGGAGGTGTGATCCATGGAAGAGGATGCATTTCTCTTGATGGTAAGCATAATACAGATGATGTCATATATGTGGAAGGTGTGAAGCATAATCTTTTAAATGTTGGATAGATGGTTGAGAAGGGATACAATGTTTATTTCAAGGATGGAAAGTGTAGAATATTTGGGAGTTCTGGAAATGTGATTGCATCAAGTACAAAAACAAAAGGTAATATCTTTCACCTAAGTGCTGCTAGTAAAAAAAAATTTATTGCTTAAGTTGATGAAAGTTGGTTGTGGCATAGGAGAATGTCTCATGTAAACTTTGAAAATATTATCAAGATAAGTTCTACTCAGGCTATGAGAGATCTTCCTAAGTTGATGAAACCTAGTAATGCCATATGAAAGGAATGTCAGTTAGGGAAGCAAACTAGAGTTCCATTTCAAAGAAAACAATATTGTTAAAATAAATTATTGGATCTTGTTCATATTGACTTGTGTTGTCCTTCTAGAGTTATAAGTTTACAAGGATACATGTGTTTCATGTTGTGTATTGATGATTATTCTAGAATGATGCATTTTAATTTCTTAAGGGAGAAATATAAAGCTCTAGAGAAGTTCAAGATTTTTAAGGCTATGGTTGAGACAGAGACAAATCTAAAGATTAAATGTCTAAGATCAGATAGAGGTGGTGAATTCAATTTCAGTGAGTTTAATTCATTTTGTGAAGAACATGGAATAAAGAGACAATTATTTGTGTTGTGGACCCCTCAAAAAAATGGAGTTGTGGAAAGGAAGAACAATACAATTGAAGAAGCTACTAGAACTATGATGCTGGAAGGAAATTTTCCTCATATCTACTGGAGAGAAGCTATGAGTACTATTATTTACTCTCTCAACTAGGTACAAATAAAAGGTGATACTAGTAAGACTCCTTATGAGCTATGGTATGGTAATAATCCTACTGTTAGATATTTCAACATCTTTGGGAGTAGATTCTATATCAAAAGAGATGAAGATATAGGAAAGTTTGATGCTAGGAGTGATGGAGGAATATTTCTTGGTTATTCTACTAAAAGAAAGGCCTACTAGTGCTACAAGAAAAGATTGAGAAAAATGGTTGAATGTGAAAATGTAAAGGTTGATCTGAAACCTATGGATATGATTTAGATGGTCACAATGACAATGCTAACAAAGGAAAGAAAGTTTAGACTTGAAATCAAGTTTAGATCATTTCGCTGAATCAAGAAAATCAAGAAGAAGGAGAAACTAGTGAAAGTGTTGAAGAGATTACAAGAGCCTAAAGTTCAAGAACATCCTAAGACTCAAAGTTATGTAACATTAAATCATTTAGAAGATCAAATCATAGGTGATAAGAACAAAGGTGTCTAGAGTAGGAGAATAACTGCAAAAGAATACTATTTGATTTCAAAGGCTGAGCCTAATAGTGTGAATGAAGTATGCAAAGATGAACATTGGGTTGAGGTAATGAAAGAAGAACTATAAAAAATTGAGAAGAATGATACATGTATTCTTTTTCTTAGACCTAAGGAAAAAATTTTGATTGGAACTAAATGGATCTTTAGAAACAAACTAAATGTTAAAGGTGAATTTGTTAGTGTATAAGAGTGAATTTTCACCCTAGGTGCAATGCCCCTTTTTTCCTTTATACACTTTAGAAAACCAAAGTTGGAGGCTTAAATTTACTTAATCCCACTATTGGTGGGTCCACATGGAGCCTATTTTGTGTGTCAGTGGAGATTTTTCTATTAGGGACACCCACAAAATGCGTAGACATCCATGCAACATGCTTACATCCCTGGCAGATTCCTACAGCTGAGCTAGTAGAGGCATTACTCTTCCCATTGGTAGTGAATTTGTAACGCCTCCTTCGGTCAACTGACCAGAATATGGCCATTTTCTTCCTCATTCCCTCATATTCACTTGTTGAAATTGCATTCCAACTCTTTAGGAGATCAAGACTTCATTCTAGCACTCTCACAAAATATGATTTCACTCACTTCCAAGCATTTCAAGCATTCCATTAAAGAAATATCAGAGTTCATCAACTTGGTAGAGCATGTTTGGGACCACACCATTCATAGTAGAGGCTTGATTTCCTCTCATTTCTCCCCCAAGCATCCTTGAGTGCTCTTGGTGTAGGTGGTAAGCTTCCTTTTCCTCTCCTCTATCATTTGGTGAGTAGCATAGTATTGTTTTGGAGTGATTTTTTTTCTTTATGTATTTTTTCTTTATCTTTTTCTTTTGGCTATTTGTGGTGGTGGAAACATCTAAACAGGAGTCTGACTGAGGTAGGCCCCTATACAACCACCCCAAAATTTTCTCTCTTGTTGTCTATAGGTGGACACACTTTGTGGAGCTAGCTAGTGAATAGGATCTTCTACAAGATCATCTTCATCACCTTAGCTTTGGTAAATATACTTTTATCACCTCCATTTGTACCTCTCATATTTCATAATATTATTTTGTTCTCTTAAAATTTGTTAAGCTAGGTTGTTAGTCATTTTAGAGAATCCACCCTTTTATCTACTATAATCTAACCATATTGACTACAACACACTTCTAAGATGTAGCACGTTGTGCTATCATCTAAGGTCCATGCTGATGTCCTCGGGTAGAGAACTTCCTATGGTGCAGAGTTGGACTCAAAACTAACTTGCCTAGCCCCACTTTAAGACTCAGGATTGATGAGTGGTTGTAGGATTCTATAATCCTCATCATTCTCATCATCATACCTTAAACACTACATGTAGCTGAGGTAAATTAGGGTAGTCTCTCACATCTTGACCCTCTGTGACCCTGTCTTGCATGCGGTGGTCCCCCTCTCTTACATTTTTGGTGAACCCGATGTGAATCAACATTTGTTCATCTGGTGGTGTTGATGCTTCCTTTAGCTACTTCATAATTGTTGTGTTCTCAAGCGTTGTGAAGGTTTATGAGAATCACATCCCAATCCAAAAAATTGGGCATATCATGAGGAGAAGTGTACGACACATTCTGATGGATAGAATGAAGGTCTCACTTGGTCTCTCTACAAGCCTCTTCTTTGGTCCCACCATTAGTTTTGTTGTGCAAGAGCATGTGTTAAGAAGTGAGATGGGATTCACTGACAAAACCAATCATGTCCCCACTCCTCCTGTGTCCCCCATGCCATCATCAATGGATGAGCATGAGTCCATTCATATCCCAGTTGAATATGGTTCACCCTTACAAAGGGTTTGGGCGACCTTGAAAACCATTTGGAAATAAATTTGAACATGGCTAGAGCTGCTCAGGCTATTAGTGAACTAGAACATATGATGGATAAAGACAAAACAAGCGTAGAGCTTATAAGTAGTCTCTTCGGTATCACCAAAGCATGTGCCACTTCAAGCAACTCTATTTTTGCACAAGGAGTCACCTTCGATGAATAGGAGAGATAGCTAGGAGTATCAATACTTCCTGCCTCTATCTACATGGCTGATGCAGTCCCTTTCATTAGTATCCTTTCCATCCCTAATCAACCAAAAACTATCAAGGTGAATAAGGTACTTTTGGGATTTAGCTTTACCCATTTTTTCACCTTTGGTGGTTGAGGTCTTCCTAGAATAGGTGGTGCAGGCTTTGGGAATGGTCATGGATTTGGTAGAGGAGGTAGTGCTAGTGGAGGTGGTTTCAGTAGAGGTCATGGTGGTGGTTCTGATGGTGGCTCTACTGGTAGTTGTGGCTTTGGTAGTGGCTCTAGTGAAAGTCACACCAGTGGTGGTTCTGGAGTTGGAATTGGTGGTGGATTTGGAGGAGATTCCTCTGGCCCTTTATGCTCTAATTACCCTATTATAAACACTCTACTTCAGAATATGGGTAAGATGCAGAGTTAGTTAGAAATCCTTTCCCAAGCCTCTGCCCAACCTATTTTCTAGCCTTTCTTTTGACATAGCTCATTGTTAGTTTCCATCTTGAACACTTCCCTCCCTCAGGGAATGGAGATTCCTAAATTTGAGAAGTTTTGTTGTAAGGGGGATCCATAGACACATTTTTCTGCCTCTAACACCCTCTGCATTGACCTCTTCCATCATGATGCCTTGATGGGTAAACTATTTCCCCAATCTCTCAAGGACACAACACTCGAGTTGTACTATTCCTTGCTTGATAATTCTATTTTATCATTTGACCAACTTGTTAATCAATTCCTTAGACAGTTCCAAGCAAACATTGGGTTGAAGATGACCTTCTTGGATCTTGTCCGATGTAAGCAAGGAGATGATGAGAAGATTAATAATTTTATAGCACATTATCAAGCGCTTCTTTCACAAATCTCATAACAGCTACCCGATTTTGATGTATAGAAGGTGTTCATAGGGAACTTATAAACGCCTTGGAAAGAGAAGTTTTCCTTTATGAAATACCCTTCTTTCGTGCATTTGTGTGCAGCCTTACGAGAATACCAAAAAATAGTTGCTTAGTTTAGGGGATCTTCCTCATGCTCCCGTTCTGAAGGGAAATCAGTCATAATAATCTTTGGAAGGGATAAAGCCATTGTGAATGTAGTAGTCACTATCAATGAAAACGGCCTCAAACACAGCCAAAAATTCATGAAGTTGTCTGAATCTTACACTTCCATCTTGTAAAAGTTGTTGAAGGATAAGATCATAACTCTATCGGTCCCTAAACCTATTAAGGAACCCTATCCTAATTGCTATGATCGAAGTTCTTACTATCAGTACCATCACGTTAATGGACATGATACCAACGTTCCATGTGGTTGCATCATGAGATACAAGACCACATCAAGGATGATACCATTCATCTTGATGAGAACAAAGAAAACACCAAAAAATCAATGGTGAAAGCTAACAGTGAATTGTAGATATACACAGACCTATTTTTGTCACATTCTACCAACATGATTATCAATCCCACTAAGTTTGTTCCTCAACCCAAGGCCTATGTAAACATGATCATATTAACTTCTATTGTTCCACACACACTCGGTTCACCAGATATTACATTTACAACACAAGAACTACCCTTAAACAACAAGCCTTCACCTCTTTACATCCATGCTCATGTCAATGGTAACATTGTGATGGGAGTCTTGATAGACCCCATGAGTCGTGTGAATTTTATTACCAAAGAAACATTAGTATTGAACTCATTGTAAAAAGAAAAGTATGACTTGAAACAAAATCTAACATCCATACCCATGATGGAATGAGTCTTAAACCTTATGGTGCAATCACTTTGTCCATCCCACTTGGACCTAGGACTATTTCAGACACAGTCTTCGATGTCATCCCAGAGTCAGACCTATTCATAGTGAAGTTAGGCATTCCTTGGTTGGCTTCCATGAATGGGGTTGCATCCATTATTCATAAGTGTAAATTTTTCCCATGAGGGTGTCATGCATGTGGTGCATGATACTGGATATCAGCCTTCGGTATCTCATGGTGGATATTCATTGCATCACTTTTGGCCCTCCCCGGTTGGTCCACTTCCTCCAAGAATGAGCCTACTTTACAAGAAATATGTGAATTATAAAACTGGGGGAAAAGGGGAGCAAAAGCTGACCCTTCCTGTAATGGAAAAATTGGTCACCTCCTCTACCTGAGATGAGAAGGAGCCTACATTTACTATTACTCCTCCAATAGAGAAAGAGAATTCCACACGAGCCCCTTCTCCTCCCCGCAAAGGTAAAGAGAAGGCTATACCATCTACTACCTCTCTCCCGAAGGAGGAGAAGCCCATAATGACTCCCTCTCCTTCTCATTAAGGTAAAGAGAAAATGACCTTTTCCCGAACTACCTCGTCCTCTCTCCTTTCCTGGGAAGAGTACTAGATGAGAAAGTCCAATGGCTATCCTATAGGTCCCTAATGATTTCTCCTTGGTGTAGGCCCAAGATTAGAATCACAGAGCTTCTTAATGAATACCCAAGACCATGGTACTACTTATATGGTAGAAAGAAAGGTTCTTGCAAAGAATTCAAACCCCAACCTCCTACTACTCCTACTCCTAAGGCAGTGACTAGAAAGACGACCACTTCCAAGGATCTTGAGTCAACTCCTCCTATTGCTCCTCATCTTGCTCCCCTTTCTCTTGTACAAGAACCCATTCCTCCACCCGAGATGGTCATAGTGGATGTTCCTATGGTCGAGTAGGAACCTCCTATCCCTTCGCAAGCTCTAGATTCTAACTCCAATAGTTGTAGAAATTGCATTGCATTTGAGCGCAAGTGTCATCAAAAGGCTCTCTTGGATGAGCAGGCCACCTCACAACAAAAGCAGGCCACCCTTCTTACTATTTCCCTTTAGTCCAATCCACTCCTAAATTCCATTGTGAGCATGCACATGCGTAACCCTAAATGGGTATAGGTGTTTATTGCTCCTTCGGTAGATTCACTTTTGATGATATCCGTCCCATATATTCAGGCCTTCCCAAAGCCCATGGATATGGTTAACACTTCAATTGTATCTACTACAATTATTTCCTCCTCCTCTATGCCTCTAGATTTTTTTGTGGGGAGTTCATCTCCTTCAATGATGAAAGAGGTAGAGGCTGGTCCTTTTGGGAAGAAAGGACATAAGAGGAGTCCACCTCCTTTGCAAGGTGGCCCCGTGATGACTTATTTTTTCCTTGTGACATAACTAGTCCTAACTTCCACTAAGTTTGTCACCACTCTTGAATCATTCAGCGAGCCTAGTAGTGGATCTCAAGCACAACCCACACCATCCATTGAGAACAAGCATGATGCTCCCATAGGGGCCATGTTTAATTCTGTGGATGAAGTCCTAGTCCTGTTGGAAATCTTCACAAAATCACTAACCTTGACTCTACAAGAGCTCAACAAAGAGGACCTCGATGAGCCCTCTTTCTTGGCTGTTGTTGTGGGAGGCATGGACGTCCCTCCTCTTAATATTCCACCAATACAAGATCATCCTCCTTCCCCTTATGAAGATCTAGATTGGGAAGCGGATGACCTCTTGGTTGATCAATGTTAGGAGGAGGCCCCTTTTCTTGATCTTGTATGTGTGTGGCTTGTCATGTGTTCCCCTGTACCCATGCTATGTGTTCCTGGATGACCCTCATCACCCTTATTGGTGCTTGGATACAAGCATGGTTTTAATGTCTCAAACCTTCTTCTATTTGTACCATCATTCTTCAATTTTTGTGTTTGATTTTTGATAAATTGGGGATGATGCAAAGCGTTGAGGGAATTTAGGCTTCCCTTCCATGTTGACCCAATTTTTTTATTTTTACTTTGTCTTCCATCCATTCTTCTTGATATGGTTGGGGATTGATGATCTTTCACCTTGCATTGTGGTTACCTATTACTATATGAGCTTGAACAAATCTGAACTCACTAAACCTGATACTCTTGTCTCCTCTATTTGTATTGTTCTTTTATTTTTTGCTTTCCCTTTATCTTTCTGTCTTCTTTTCTTGAGTTGTCCCTCCTATGTGTGACAATGCTCTTCTTTAACACTTCGATTTTTAGAAAATGAATTCATTTCCAACGAATATTTTCTTGAAAATCTTTACAACATTTCTTCCTAAGGATTGCATTCTCAACTTGGAACCCTAAAAAAACATGTTTCCTTCATCATGGGTTCTTAAAGAAAGGACTTGAAGACCTTCCTCTGAAGTGGGAATTGCTTTGAATTCCCCTCACCTGGGGGCATGACCTTCCTTTTGAATTCCTTGATGAAGTGAACATCTTCTGAAAGGATTCCTTAATGACAAATCACTCTAAGGTGAATAGTTTCTTTTGAATTGTGTGTCCCTTGAGTGGACCCCCTTTTCTTCTTCATGGTAGGTTCCCTAAGGTCCCTTTCTTCAAAATCCTTTGTGACAAATTAACTTTTTCATGTATACCCTAGGGGCAGCCCAACTAGGCTCATTCCATTTTCCCTTTCATGTCTAGCTCAGGGGCAGCCCAAATAGGTTCATTCCATTCTCCCTTTCATGTCTAGCTCAGGGGCAGCTTGACTAGACCTTACCTTTTAGACACCACATCCCTTGAGTGGACATCTCTCCTTTTGAAGGGTTCCCGAGGGATCCCTTTGAAATTTTTTCGGTCTTTGTGATTGGCCTCTTTTAGACATGTTCTATCTATACATAGATGTGTCGCCACTTTAGACACACTCTATCTACAAATAGATGTGTCACTGCTTTAGACACACTCTATTTAAAAGTAGATGTATTGCCACTTTTGACATGTTTTATCTATAGGTAAACATGTCACTACTTTTGACATGTTCTATCTATGGGTAGGTGTGCTGTTGCTTCCTGACTTTGTGGAGTCCACTTCCTTGGGGCTTCCTCCTTGTAGGTTCTTGGGCCTGTAAGATGCTTTGTTCCAGCTTCATAGTTCCAAGCAACTATGGAGTCCTTCGCATCTCCTGCACCTTCGAGTACACCAGACCGAGGACTGCTCCCTTAATAGTTCAAGTATACTTTTCTAATCGTACTCTCTTCTTGATATACTTTACCGATCACTCATCAATACTTGTGCTCACTAAAGTGGGGGAAAAATCTATAAGAGAAAATTTTAACCCTAGGCGCAATTCCTCTTTTTTCAATTATACACTTTAGAAAACCAAAGTTGGAGGCTTAAATTTACTTAAGGCCACTGTTCGTGGTCCATGTGGAGCCTATTTTGCATGTCAATGGAGGCATTTTTGTTGGGAACACCCGTGCGACATGCTTATGTCCCTGGTAGATTCATGTGGCTGAGCTAGCAAAGGTGTTACACTTCCCATTCATAGCAAAGTTGTAATGCCTCCTTTGACCAACCGACTTGAATATGGTCATTTTCTTCCTCATTCCTTCATATTCACTCCTTGAACTTGCATTCTAGCACTATCACAAAACTTGATTTAACTCACTTCCAAGCATTCCAAGCATTCCACTATAGCAATATCACACTTCATCAACTCGATAGAGCACATTTAGGACCACACCATTAACAATAGAGGCTTGAGTTCCTCTAATTTCTCCCCCAAGCAGCCTTTAGTGCTCTTGGTGGAGGTGGTAAGCTTCGCTCTCCTCTCCTCTATCATTTAGTGAGTAGCATAGTATTGTATTGTAGTGTTTTTCCTTTCTTTACGTATTTCTTCTTTATTTTTTTCTTTTGGCTATCCATGGTGATGGAAACACCTAAACGGGGGTTTGACTAAGGTAGGCCCCTATATAGCCCCCCTAACATTTTCTCTCTTGTTTTGTGTAGGTGGAAACACTTTGTGGAGCTATTTGGTGAATAGGCTCTTCTACAAGATCATTTTCCTCACCTTAGCTTTGGTATATCTACTTTATCACCTGTTTTTGTACCTCTCATATTTTATAATATTTTTTTTTCTCTTAAAAGTTGTTAAGCTAGGCTATTAGGTCATTTTAGAGAATCCAACCTTGTCTCTACTATAATGTGGTTGTATGGACTACAACGCACTTTTGAGATGCCAACACGTTGTGTTGTCATATGAGGTTTGTGCTAATGTCCTCAGGAAAAGAGATTCCTAAGGAACAGAGTTGGACTCAAAAACTGACTCACCTAGGCCCACTTTAAGATTTGGGAATGACAAGTGGTTGTAGGATTCTATAATCCTCATCATTCTCATCCTCATACCTTAAACATTGCATTTAGCTAAGGTAAGTTAGGGAAGCCTCTCACATCTTGACCCTCTATAACCTGGGGTCTTGCACATGTTGGTCCCCCTCTCTTATAGTTAGAAACAAAGCAAGACTAGTGTGTAAAGGATATTCTTAGACATAAGGAATTGACTTTGAAGAAATTTTTTCCCCTGTTACTAGGATTGAAGTTGTGAGGCTATTTATTTCTTATGTTGATTACAAAAACTACAAGGTTTATCAGATGGGTGTCAAGTCAACATTTGTAAATGGTGAAATAGAAGAAGAGGTGTATTTTAAGCAACCTAGTGGATTTCAATCGATTGATCAGGGAGATATGGTTTGTCAATTGAAGAAAGCATTGCATGGACTTAAGAAATCCCCTAGAGCATGGTATGCCAAATTGGACAAGTATTTGTTGAAGCTTCGATTTAATAAAGGTAATGTTGGTAGTAATCTTTACTTCAAGATTGATGTTGATAAATATTTGAGTGTTGAAGTCTTTGTTGATGATATCATTTTTGGAGGGGATGATGGTTTGTGCATGAAGTTTTCTGATGAGATGCAAAGTGATTTTGAGATTTCTATGATTTAAGAGATAAAATTCATTTTTGGATTTACTCAGTTAGATAAAGGGATATTTGTATCTTAATCCAAGTATGTGAAAGAATTGTTGAAGAAGTTTCGTATGGAAGATTCAAAGTTGGTTGGTACACCCATGGTGACCGAATGTAAGTTGACACAAGATGATGATTGTCTAAAAGAAAATAATACTATATATAGATCAATGATTGCTAGATTGCTTTATTTAACTCAAACTAGACTTGATATCATGAATGTTGTATGCATTATTGCAAGATTTCAAGCTACTCCTAAGGAATCTCATGTGATAGCTATGAAGAGTATTTTTAGATACCTGAAGGGGACAGTTGATTTAGTTCTATGGTATCCTAAAGATGATTATCTTACTTTTAGTGCCTTTACTGATGTTGATTGGGCAGGAGATGTGAATGATAGAAAAAGTACTAGTGGTGGTGCATTTTTCTTGGGAAAGAAGTTGATTTCATGGTTGAGTAAGAAGCAAAATACATTGCTACTGCTAACAATTGTACTCAAGTATTGTGGATGAAGTAGATGTTGAAGGATATCAAAGTTGTGTATGATGAACCTATTGCTATATTCTATGATAATTCAAGTGCTATTAACATTTCTAAGAATTTGGTGTTGCATTCAAAGACCAAGTATATCTATCAATTTTTACTTTTTGAGAGAGAAGGTGACTAAAATGGAAGTCAGATTAGAGTATGTGCCTACTAACGAATAGATTGTAGACATATTTACCAAGCCATTTAATAAGGATACTTTTGAGTATCTCAGAGGGAAGTTAGGGGTGATTACCCCTCCTAATTAGAACTAAGATGCATTTACTTGCATTAGTCCATGCATTTCATAGTCATATCTTGATCTGGATTGATGTTGTGGTGGCTGCTACTCAGGGGGAGTATCAGATGTTCAGATATGTGGTTTAGAGCTTGTGTGGAGAAAAGATATCTTTATCATTGATGTCAAAGGGGGAGAAGAGTCGTGTGAAAAACTATGAATTATCTATGAAGAAGAGTTAGTGAGGAGAAGATTCATTTAAAATATTGGAGAAAAGAGTCAGAACCTAAGGGGGAGTAAGTGCTAAGAGATAGTTGTGTTGATCGTGTTTTTCGCATCATGTGTTGCCATCAATGCCAAAGGGGGAGATTTTTGGATGTTCTGGTTGTGTTTTTGATATGTGGTTGTCATTGATGTCAACACTATTGGCCTTTAAGACATTAGAAGCTATATATGTTGAGGATATTGAGAAAATTGTAATGAAATTAGTTACAGGTTGTCAATGGTGAAGTGAATTTTAGTAGGTTTGCGAGCTCAGTACGTTGATGATCAGAGGTTGTGGATTAAAAGGTTTTTTTTTTAGTATATCTAGTTTATCTATGTTAAGTTTTAGAGATCCACATGAAGATTTGATTGATTTATGAGGAGTTGTGTTTTTATAGTTTTTTTGTTGCTTCAGTTAGTGTTCCTGAATGAAGATGATGTGATTCTAGTAATTTCAAATATTTTGGATGCTTCTCTAATGATTCATGGTGTTTGTGGATGTTTCTTGATCATGTTCTATCTATTTTGCATGTATGCATTGATTGTTATACTCGCTATTGGTGATTTTCTCTTATGTGTTCATGTTTTTCATGTTCATGGCCATCAAGGTGATGATAGCGTGTTGTGGATCTTCAAGGAATAATTTTTGGAGGTGGTTTGCACTTGAGGATGTTATTTTGGGTCTTCACTATGTTGTGTCTAACCTTGTTTGATTCACATTAATAATTGTTATTAATTTGGGTTGACAGTTTATACTCATTTTATTATTTTGTTGAAGCTAACATGTAGTGATGTAATCTCTTGTTGTGGATATATAAGTTATTTTGTTTTCCATTTGATGGCATGGTGTGTGTGAATAATGTTCTAAATATTTTTAAGGTAAAGCAAAGTGTGAAGAAGAGTGAAGAAGTGTTCATGTGCTTAACTGAACTTGTAATTAGGCATTAGCATATGCTATTTTCTGAGTTCAAAATCCTACATATGTAATCTGAATGTTTTTGTAAGATAGTGTGTCTTCTTTTGGGTAGTAAGCCTTGTTGTAATTGAGCAGTAAGCTCTAGGTAGTGTGCCTAAATGCATGTGCATTCCCATTTATATTTCTTATACTTTTAATAGGGTATAATCTTGTGGATTGACGTCCACCATGGTTTTTCCCCTAACAGGATTTCTACATAAAAAATTATTTTATTATGTGTGTTTTTGATATGTTGATGATTTATGCTATCATAGTTATTAATCATATCTAAGGATAAGGTTAATAAGGTTAATAAATTTTGAATTTCTGTGACAATTGATTCATCCCCCTCTCAATTGTTTTCCCTTGAGTTGTGAACAAGTGTCCACAAATTTAATTATTTGAGGTTCCTCTGACTCTTCAATATGCTCAACTATATGTTGAAATATTGATTTTATGGCAATTTTGATGTCCTTCTGATCAATTTAGAATATAAAAAATGAAAAATCACATTACATACATCCTCCCATAGAAGCAGACCATTTTCTTGATAGTAGCATTCCATAAGTTTGTGGAATATCCACTACTGTGGCACTCATGACTGGATCCTTTTTAGGGAATGCAGCTAGTTTATATGGGACTTTATAAATTACCCCGATAATAAGGATCTCTCTAGAATCCATAACATAGCACTTTCCATAGGTTCTATCAACTTGCAACCCCATTTCCTCCATTATCCTAACTGGCATGACATTATTTGAAGTACTAGAATCTATCATACAATTCTTGAGTAATTTCCCATCAATGATCAAGCTTAAAAAGAAAGGATTGACTAGAATGGGATTTGCAATAATAGTGGTTCCCAAATAAATATCAAGATTCCAATTAACTACTGCCCTTACCTCAGATCTTTCTCTTGAATTTTAATTGTTTTAGGTGCATCAACCTCTGCTTTGTCTTTGCTACCCTTGAAAATGCTACTAATGAAATCTATCATTTTATTCTTATGCTCATCAATCCTCATAATCTCTAGAAATGGGGCTATGACCTGGACTTAAGACAAAACTTGAAACATGTCAATGGGAGAATAATTTGGTAACTTAGGAAGTATTATGTCCTCAGGGCATACCTTATCAACTTGCTTATCAATATTTTCAATGGTAGGCTTTAAATCCTTAGCCTTCAAATCCTGATGTGCAACTTTAGCAGTAACCTTTTCTTTGCTACATTTTTTGCCTAGATTCACATTTCTTTAGCTTCTTTGGGCTTAGTCTCTTCCTTCTTGTTTTTTGTATTGATTCCTTTACTTCTACATTTTTCTCTTTAATGAACATGCCTCTAGGATTTCCTTGGTTTCCGCTCACCACCATATTCCTCAAATGAAGATCCCTTCTTGCTTGAGCTCTAGTAGCCAATGTAATTGTATATCTCTCAATTTCATCATTTGAAGGTCTTCTCAGAGAAACATTATCTAACACGTGATTGTAAGTAATGTATTCATCTTCTCTTTATTCGTCTAAATTCACTTGTTGATGGTGTAAACCTACTTTGTGTCTTTGCACATCCACATCATTTGTGTCAGCATCATCACTAGAAGAATAATCACCACATTCCAAGTCTGACCTAGTCATGAATATATTTTTCGTCTCATTTGGATTATGAGGAGAATCAGACCCTACTTGATCATATTGAGTTTCTTCCAAGGAACTCACAACTACACATTGATGTGACACATGAGGCATATCACACACTCCAAATCATGGTAAGTCTTCAACAACATTTGTGGTATTTTTATGCAAAGGGTCAGGTGTAGCCTAAAAATTCTTTTAATTATTTTGATTTGGCTTCCCATTATGCCAATTAGTATGATGAGGATAATATTGAAGCCTTAGGGGCCTATCATTTCTCTAGAACTGGGGTTTTCCATTCTTTTCCTACTTTTGTAACAAATTGAGAACTTGATCCAAATTTTCATTTGGAGCTGCATCTTTAACTGCTTTCTCATTTTGAACTTTTGAGTTCTTTGAAGACTTAGGGTCATCCCTTCTTACAACATTACCAAAATACCTCCTATTTTTTTTAATGTTTATTGTCATCTTATAGGCTTTCCTTAGGAACTGTGGATTCTTGTCCATGAGCAGATAACACATCTTAGAGTCATATGCATTATAGTACATAACCAAACATGCTATTTCATTGGGCCTTAGGAATCCAAGGACTTTATACATTTCCTTATGGAACCTCACATTAAACTCAGTAGCCATCTCATTGTTCCCTTTTGTGATTTTATTAAAGTCATTCAACCTAAACCGTGCATCGGTTTGGTGTCCATAGTTCTCTCTAAATATTCAAAAGAATGAATCCTTGGAATCAATACTTTCATCTAGAAAGCTCCTATACTAATCCAATGCATGCTCTGTTAGGGATTGCATAAAGTATTTCATAGCCACATCCTCATCCCACAATTCAAAGTCTTCAACAAAACTTTGAAAATACTTTAAGTGGCATTCACCACTAAGGGAATTGTTTCTAGTAAACATGGGAACATGTTTCATGGCATTATCTGGTACTAGATTCAGATATCTTGGAATGTTTTCAAAACATAGTTTCCTATAGCTATCAATGTGCAAAAACCTTATGCCACTAGGTCCTTCTTCATTATATTGGCTATCATAATCCCTTCTTCCATCACTATTGTTTCTAGGGCTTCTATGTTGGGAATCATGTTGATTATTGAAATGAATTGTTCTAGTTTTTCCTTCAATTTTTGAGGAAGAGCTAGAAGGGTTGCCAATAGATGATGTTTTGTCATTGGTATGAGGACTTGAGGAGGATGTGCGACCTTGAGGTCTCTAGGTCTCAGGGATAGGGTCCTTCAATGTGGACTCCATGAAACCTAGTTTACTCTTCATCTCTTAGTTTACAACATGTAACTCCATCTCCGTCATCTTCCTATCCAACTCTTCATTTTCTTTCATTAATTTATCTAGTAATGGAATAGAATCACCTTGTAGTGTATATTTTTTGGAAGAACCTCCCTCATTTATTTTTACCCCTTCATTTTCTTTTCTCTCTCCCATAGGTTGTTTTCCTTTATTAGCATTATGGGATTCACTATTTATATTTTTGGGGGGAGGGTCAACTAGGATAAAAGTCTTGTCAGAGGTATTGGTTTATGAAGTTGTAGCAATCTTATTAGCAGTGGGAACTACAAGTATTTTTCCTACAATCTCATGCACAACTGGATTAGATACTTCAACAGATTTGGTTGCTAACTTGTCTAGTGCCTCCATCTCTTCAACCTTTATTCTCAACATATCCCTTTACATGATGACATCTCAAATTCTCTTCTCCTTCTCTTCATCCATAGTTTTATTTTCCTTTCATTTTGAGGCTCTTTTTATAAGCAATTGCATATCATTTAGAACCTCTTCTTCATCTGGTAGAGTAGAATCTCCAGTAGATGCTACTGCAGTCTCAACTTGGTGGGGAATAGTATCATGGTAATATTCATCTCCAGTGAGTAGGTCAGGAGGAATAGGAGTCTATGCATGAGAATTTTGGGTCACATACCCTTGAACTCTAGCACGTCTAGTGTTAGCATTGTCTTTTTATATTTTATCCCTTTTCTATTCTCTCCTTTTCTCTCCATTTCATGGCTTTCAAGCTTGGGTCTGAGGAGTTCTGTTCTATAATAGACTTCATAAAAACTTCTCCCCTCTCATTAGAAGTGTTATCACTAAAATCTAACAAATTCCTTTCACATTCTGAACTAGAACTAGAATGAATATCACGTTCAGGGATAGGATGAGGGGTAGACTTACAGTTTTTAGTGTCCTTTTCTTTCATCTACTTCCCACAAGCATTCTTCTTCCTAGGAAATTCACCCTACAACTCCTACTCTAGATGCTTCTTCATGTGGCTTCGTGTTCCTCACATTTGCATGTAAATCTTCTTCATGTCTGTCAACTTTTTTGATTTCTTTACACTTTTATTCTTTACTTCTTTAATATCCTTAAACATCAGCTTGCACTAAAGAAAAGACTTCAAAGTCACCACCCAAATTCCTTGGGACAAATTATTAGCAATTTTGTTATGCTTTATACAAATTTCAATAGATCTTTAGGAATTGAGATAAACTTTGACACAGACAACGTGCATTTGCATGAATTTTGAATATTAGATTTGAAAAAAAAGGAGCGGGAAACTTATCAAGAATTTTGGTGAAATATTTGACAAAGATTTGAGCTATATTTAGCGAGAACTTCTATTTTACTGACTCTATAAGTAAATATCACCATATAATATAGTGATCTATGATAAGGCATTCTAGAGAACTAATAACTGTAAAGCTTATGTCCTTAATAAAGTCACCATTCTGTTGGCTATTTTCAATGAACCAATCAAATCTTACCAGTTACCTATGGGTTTTCCATGCTCAATTCTCAAATACCTGAAAGATAGGTAGCCAACAAATGAGATATAGCACCAACACTTTATCTACTACACTTTGGGCTTTGCAAAACCCAAGAGGGTGGTCCCACAATGTACATTGTACAATTGTTTCAAAAAAATTATGTATACATTACATACTTAAGCAGATATATTCTCACCAGTGACTAATAAGATGAAATCCTTCAAGAAATTGGCATTTCCTTGAATGAATTATGAATCTTAAGCCAAGGGTACAAGACAACATGAACCACAACAAATTAAAGATAGTTTCAATGATTATTTAAAATAATGTTCCTATGTTGGATAACTAGAACCATGAAAATGCTTATAAGGCTTGAGATCAGAGCCATTATATATGGGCTAGGATTCTAAGTAAATTGAAATATAAGGTATATTTAATTTTTAACACCCATGATCTAAGTGAAATTACTTTGTAATTCAAAAATCTATAACCAAATTCTAAAGACTACTTATCAAATCCAATCACCCTGCACATGAATTTATGATTTGATCTAAGCATTTTAACCAATTCTTTAAACCAGAGCTAAAACCAAAACATATACCAAAGTATGAAAGTGATGATCATTAATGAAATGATCTTTGATCAGAGTTTTCATTAATAATTCAAGTACACATCTAACTGGAGAGACTATAGAATCAAAGAACTTCCATTATCATTCAAATATGCTCATGAACCATACATTTGACAAAATTTAATACTATCTAGACTCAAAGCAATAGACAAAGACTTAACATATTCACTCTGTGTTCTCTATTTTTCACAATTCAATTCTAGAATTCAACAAAAGTCATGTACAAATGGCCATGAATTCCCTTTCATAGAATAAGGGAGAAAAAAAAAGCTTCAGACAAATGTACACATGTCATATTCCAATTGGACTACTACAAAGCATATTCCCTAATTCAATTATATTTACATCATTCAAATTGGAGGGAATACATATGAGATAAAGATTATTTACATTTGTTGCAAAAAGAAGCTTTTCCTTCCAAAATAACATGTCAAATAGAATAATCTTCTATGCTATAGCACATCCATTTCACTGAACAAGATGACGAGATGATTCAAAGAAAAAAGTGAATCAGCATCCTAGCCATTATTCCACATCATCAAGAACTAGCATTTACTTGCGAAACATATATATATTATGCATTGTAGTTTTTGAGGCCATACCTATACAATACTTGACCAATTATATATGTTTCATGTCTACACTTACAAAGCCAGTTGACCAGAAAATACCCTTCTCCATTATTCATATTAGTCATCAAATGGCCAATTGAAATCAATGATTTCATCCAATTTCTTCTTGTCTAGAGAATACTTTATCATAATAGAATTGGATTCTTTGTCAAAATCTTCCAAGAAGCTGATGATAAATGTCTACTTTTCCAAAGTTTCATTTAAAATATTGATGTTAACTTCTTTACAAAATTGATCTACTTGGGAAGCAATAACATCATCCACCTCCCTTTTGCATACTTGAAGTGGCTTTGAAGTTCACAAATGATGAGCTTAATAACTGGAAATAGTGAAAAATCTACAAGATCCTAATGAGCCTTCAGTTCTCTTATTTTATGCTCTAATGGAGTAGTGTAGCCCTAAAAATTTTGCTCACTAAGTTCACAGATAAATGTATATCTTGGAATCACCTTAGGATATTTGTCCTAATGCTAGTTAGCTCTAATTTCCATAAACTTTAATCAATCAGCCCTTGGAATCTAGTTATTTAGGATTGGGATAACCAACTCCTTATCCCTTTGAGATAACCCTATTGCTCACAGAATCAAGAAATAATTGGCATGAACACCATTCAGTTTGGCCTGTATCTTCTTATTCATATGTTTCAAGATAGCATGAACAATATTTGAGATGTTTTCATACATTGTGTCTTGTGCCCATTCCAACAACTTCTTATATGTTTCAACTTGTGAAAGGAGTTGTTCTCTTGTAGGTTAATCAGATGAACCGGGACTTGATTTTCTTAGTTCCTCTACTAAGAGTGGCTCTTGTCCCAAATTATATGGAACTATTGCCAATGTTTTATGCTAAGGGGAAGGTTGGGAAGATGCAATTGGGGAAGATGGATAAGGATGACTTGAGCTAGCTTGGCCTTTATTTCTCTTCATTTCTTCCCTCTGCTTATAGATTTCCAACTCAATCTTTAGTATAGCTACCTTCTGTTAACTATTATCATATTAATTGGTGAGCTCATGGTACTTATTCTTGAAATAATCACTTTCAAAGGTGAGGTTTTATGCAATTTCTTTAGTAAATCTAGCAACATTAATAGCCATGTTAGCTACCTCCAAGGCTAGGGTATCAACCACTCTCTTCACAAGTAATTTACCACTAAAATTTGATGGCTCAAAAAGTACTAGTTTCCTAGATCCCATGGATAATGACCAGATTGCTAGTGCATCCCAATCTTTGCTAAATGAAGATCCTCTGGGTGTCATATTCAATTCCTCTTCTATTTTTACTAGGGGATTTTCAACCCTCCTTATGGTTATTAGGACTATAGCATCAACAATATCCCACTCTGGTAGCAACAACACACCACATTTATTCACAAGTTCTTTTCCATCCTAGGCAGTAATCTTTGGGAATTCATCCCTCATAACACTCATCACATTGGCCTGAATGAAACTTTTAGGAAGCTCCAGATGTAAACTTCTTTCAATGGCTACCTTCTCTTCATATTCTATAGCTTTGGCTCTCCATAAGAAATCTCTAAATGCAAGTGTTTCAAGAAAGGAGTCATCTTCCATAAATTCATTACAAGCCTCTATCATCAAATCATCTGCACTGTTTAAACCACTAATATCATGTTTTCCTAGCCTAAGAATACTTTCTCCTAAACTTAAGGCAACTGGTCCTAGAGGGGGAGGCATTCCTTACTACATATCCTCAGGAGTGATAAATATATCATCATCATCATCTATATTAAATACTCAACCACTCCTCTTGCCTTAGTCCTTTGTTTCTTAAGGAGTGGCTACTCCAATGGAGCAGGACTTCCTAGAGGTGAATGAAGATCAATTACAGGTGGGGGAACCTACCTTGGAGCTGATGACATTGTACTTTCAAGAGAAAACACCTTTGATCCCTTAGAAGTGATAAGGGTCAACAAAGTTTGTTCTTCATCTAGCACTTTCTTCCTCCTGGAATAGATTCTTATTTGCTTGGGTCATTAATAAGTGGGCATTTCTTCCAAAACGATAGTAGTTTCTTCTTCAACCACTCTATATTTTCCTTTATTTGTAACCTCATGTTTCTCACTTAATACACAAACCATACTTTCAAATTATCAATAACATACATAACCTGGCTGAATTCATCAGGTATATTTGGTAGAGGATTATAATTGGGATCCTTCTTCTAGATCTTCTCCACCATCTTTCGGTAAGCAAGATAGTTAGCTTTCCTTTCATCCTATTCTAGAAAGCTAGCAATGTTCATTATTACATTTTCAAGATAGTAGAAAATGTGCACAAATGTACCAAGCCTTTTGTCTACTTTTAATTTAGTAATAAATCCCTCAGGGTCATGATTCCTCGAGCACACATTCTCAAACTTGTAAGGTGCCAAAAGATGCACTAATTTCCTCCATGGACCTTTCACCATAACATAATAAGCAAGAATTTTCCACTCTAGAAAGAATTAGCCTTCTTTGTTGTATCAGGTAAGTGTGCTACCTTTGAAGCTCCCAATTGCCTCATAATTTTAAGCAACCCTATCCTTAGTTGCACATCTCATGGAAAAATATATGGATCTACACTAGTGCCATAAACTCTAAAGATTGTTTTTTCAAGGTATAAAATCAAGTCTCCCCAATTATGACTCAAATTCAAGTTAGGTATCATCTCCATAGGTCTCAAGAATTCATGAATTTCCTTAGGAATTATTGGTGGTTCATAGATCAAGGACCTCTTTAGTTTTGATGCAAAATAATTATGAAATATCACATAATTATACTTGTGGTCATCTTTATCCAGAATCTAAGTCTAACATTGAACAGGAAAATCAATCCCCTCGGCCTTTTTTCTCAAAGTTATGTCTTTCTCAAAAAATTTTTTCCCTTTATATAGGAACATATGCATTAACAATGAATACCGCGCTAATTTCACCCATTCTTTCCCTTCCTTCAGCTTAGCCAGAGATTTATGGATAAGTTCTACTAGATATGTGGCATAATCATCAACTATGTTGTAATTTGGTTGCTCTAGATGTGTTGCCAAATAGTTGTATTCCTTCTGCAATGTGTTAGGTGTATTGATAATTGATGCTTGTAGTGCTCCATACATTGCAACTATTTTTAGCTTTCATATAATGTTACGTTTTATTGCTCTATTTTTTGCAGTTTGTTACTCCACCTGGGATTGTGCATGTCATTCGAATTCTTTTGTTATCCCTTTTTAGAGTTTTTTTGTAACTGATTTCCTTATATTGGCATTGTTTCTTTATTTAAGTTTGAATAAAAATACAGCAAGTTGTAGCCTACAAAATATATGGGTATGTTCAGGATCATGATGGACCAAAAAGTGGCAATATGATGGGTATATATAGGGTATGTGGGTGATGACTTTTTTTTACCCAAAATTGATGAAACAAAAAGGGTTTTTAAAGGAGGTTCTTAGCTTTCCACCAATATAAATTATGCTTTATTTTGAATTCAATAAATAATTATTATTTATTTTCTATTTGAATTACAAGTAAAGTCTTGATTGATAGGTTGATTGAAAAAAATCTATATCTTTCAAACAGTATCACATTTTTTGAATATGAAACATGTGTCACATTCTATGCTTCACCTACTATAGGATTAAAAAGAGAAAAAATAAATTTCATGAATTTTTGACCAAGTTAAGGTGGTCAAACATACAAGTTTTTATATTTTTTAAAAGTTGTAATAAAAAAATCATAATTATTTATTTACTTGGAAAAAAATTAGAAAAAAATATGCATCACATCGGGACATGAGTCCTCTACCTATATCTAAAATATTATAAGAAAATATTATCATTTTATTGTGGTTAGGGTGGTTAGATAGATACCTACTTCTTATTTTTTCCCTGAAATTTAAGTACTACTGCATTGAAATTTCAAATTTTCACCAAATAGTTTTTTTTTTTAAATAAACCTAGTAGTTTATAAACTACATTCAATTTGTTATAGATTATATTCTTACACATTTTTTAAATAATATGTAGATAAATTATTTAAATTTTTACATCAATTTTCCTAACTCTAATTTTTCTAAATTTTTTGCCACTTAAGGGCCTATTTTTTCCATGATGATCTTGCACATGCCCATATACAAAACTTGTGTTTATAGAGGGCTCTATTCTTCCCTATTTTCTGATAAATAAAATCAGTTTGTGTGTGGCTGATAAAATATCGTTCTATGTTAATATGGAGCGGTCGGACAAAGAGGAGCAAAATTTTATAGACGGATAGCATAGGTGTTGGGGTGATTCTGATTTGGTGGAAGACATCAAGCCTCTTGGAAGGTCAGACAATGTAGCAGAATCACAGAAGATAAACCATATCCCACAGTGGGTTTTTGAGAAGGGAGGTTGGGTCGACAAATGTCTCCCTCAGTACAAGTAGAAACAGTATTGAAGCGGTCTAAGCCAACCTTCAATTCAAAATAAAATCCCTCCTAATGCAAATAGGAACTCAGGGAAAAATCAAATTACAAGAGTAGGCATGGTTGGCATTGGGAAGGGAACTTAAAGGGAAAACAAATAGCCACCAAATGGAAAACGAATGAAGGGCATATTCAAAACCATAATAACAAATATGGCAGAAGAAAAATCCAATCTCTCCTAAGCAGAAAATCACTGATATGATGGCCCAACCGGCAGGTGAGGAGTTTGAATTCGGTAAAATAATGAACAAACGGCACCAAGATCTACTACACAAGAAGATAAATCGCAATGATTATCAAAATTGAACTGGCTAGGTCACGAATATACGACCTAGAGGCCACAAACTATTCCAAATGCTTGTGGAGTTAATTGAAAAAAGGGTAGTGAGGCTTTCAGATCATGCCCTTTTTGCCAAATGGACTGGTCTGATTGGCTAGAACGAAGTGATCAAGGCCTGGTGGATGAAAAAATACCCAGATCAAGTAAGTATTACTCCACTTCCAAATTCTTTCTTTTTTGATAGAATGCATTGACTTGAATCTAAAATTAGCAATCCTAGGAGGGGATCCTTTATTCATGAATGGGCATTGGTTTTATTGCACAAACTGGCAAGCCAATTTTGACCCATGGAACCACTGAGTGTCCCAAATTCTAACCTAGATTAAGCTAATTGATCTACCAACATAATTCTAGAACATGGATGCCATGATAAAACTAGGCGATGCCCTAGGTGTCTATATAGGAGTAGATGAGGACTTCATTAATGGAGTAGGTGGATGAGAACCCTGTGTTTTGGTTGAAATAGATGTGGGATTAGGGATATATAAAACACTGGAGATACTAACAAAATTTGGAAGTTGGAAACAAGAAATTGAAATCTAGGATGGCTTAGGGAAAAAAATTGCCTCTTGAGGAAGACACTACAAGAGAGCACCCCAAAAAATCCAATAACAGTCAGTGCCCTTAACCCTACAAAAATTGGACCAGAAAATATTCACCCACTACAACCTACTGAAATGGACAACTCTCTTCTAGAACTGGTAGCACACACTTCAAGTGAAAATACTATCCCTTTGATGGATCAATCAAGTCGCCCACACTTGGTGACTGAAAATACACAGAAAGATAATACTCAGACTGAGCAAGCCCTCATTGCACTCATGGATGACACTCATAATCTTCAAAAAGTGATCTAATACAAGCTGAAGGAACTATTTGTTAGCAAGGTTGAGCATGCATGCTCCCATTCCTCAACATTTCCCCCAATTCATTTGGCCTCACAAGCTGAGCAAGTCAGCTCAGTCATCCCCCAAACGAAACTAGTAGATGGGAGCCAACAGTCTAATGAAGAGGAAGGGGACCACTTTACAGATGAGGAAAAGGAACTATGGGAGGAGGTGGAAGAAGGAGAATTATTGGAATAGAGAAAACTACAACAGTCAGAATCAATACTGAAATACCCTAACATCAGGACAAAAAAGAACAAGGGTAGGAAAACAAACAAGGCTAAGCTAATTTTGGCTAGCAATTCCTATGGGCAAAAAAAACTGATTCTAGGGAAGGAGGACATCCTTCCCTTAGTAGAATGATGATCATTACATGGAATGTCAGGGGCATTAACTCCCCTGACAAATGGCACATGGTCAAGTGCCAAATTGACCAATCAAATGCAGATATGGTGCTATTGCAAGAAATGAAGTGGAGTAAGGAAGAAGGTAGCAGGTGATTGGACAGTTGGAAATAATGGAGTGGCCAAATCCTTGAGGCCTCAGGGGTTTCTGGGGGCTTAGGCATGATATGGAATCCCTTCACAATGTTAGGAACAGTAGTGGCAGAATTAGAGAATTGGCAAACAATTAGTCTTAAAGACATTAGAAGAAATCTTTCTTTTTCATCAATGTTTATGGCCCAATCCTCACGAAAGGAAAAAAATACTTTGGGACAGTATTACTGGAATAATAGAAGAAAAGAAAGAAGAGATAGGAATCATAGTAGGGGATTTTAATGCCATGTTAAACAACACAGAAAAACAAGGGGGGTCAGGAAGGACCACGACTATCCAAAGAGACTTTCAAGAGTTCTTGGATAATAACTCCCTCTTGGATATACAGGAAAGAAATGGAATTTGTACCTATTCCAATCGAAGGAAAGGTTTCATTAATATCGCTGAAAGGCTTGACAGATTCCTATTATGGGGGGACTAGGGAGAGCTTGAGGGTTCACATGAGGCACTAATCCTCCCCTTCATTGGCTCGGACCATTTCCCAGTCCAACTCTCCTTTGGCCCATTGGAAACTCCAAAGGGGAACCCTTTCAAATTTGAACATATGTGGCTAAGAGACCCCAACCTTCCATATCTAGGTAAGAGTTGGTGGAATGAAGTAAACCTCAATGGGGTAACAACCCTTCTCAAGATAAGTAAAAATTTGAGCTATATAAAGATAAAGCTAAAAGAGTGGAATAGAAGCCACTTCAAAAACATCTTTCAGGAGAAGGCCAAAATAGAACAAGATATTCGGGCTCTCAATGAGCATGTAATTGATAGAGGTATGGATGCTATAGATTATGAGAATGAAAAAATTCTGAAAGGGGAATTGGATGAAATCCTAAAGAGAGAAGAATTTTATTGGTGACAAAAATCAAGGGAAGTATGGCTCAATGAAGGGGACAGAAACATCAAATTCTTCCATAAATCAACAATGGAAAACAATAACAAAAAGAGAATTATAGAAATAAAAAAAATCCAATGGTGACACAACCCAATCAACTATGGAAGTTAACAAGGAGGTGATTTCTTTCTTTGACTCCCTACTGAACAAAGAGGCTCTAGTTAATAGAAGAGTTAGGGATCAACTTTTAGAGGCAATTCCATCCATCATTTTAGCTTCCCAAAACAAAGCTCTCCTTCAAGGAATCCCCCTAGCAGAGGTAAAGGAAGTTGTATTTCAAATGAACCCAGATAAGGCACCAGACCTAGATGGCTTCCTTGCAGGCTTCTTCTTCCAACATATCTAGGATATTGTTGGAGAAGATTTAGGTTCAGTCGTGGAAGAATACAGGAGGAAAATGATGATGCTAGGGGATTTAAATCACACTTTCGTTGGATTAATCCCAAAAAAGAAAGTTCCTCAATCGATGAGTGATTTTAGGCCTACAACACCATGTAATACAATGTACAAAGTGGTAACAAAGATAATCACTAATAGACTCAAGAGGGTGCTCAAGGACATTATCTCAGAGGAACAAAGTGGCTTCACTCCCACAGATCCATAGTAGAAGGAATCATCATAGCACATGAAACAATCCACACCACCAAAAAAAATAGGGAGGCATGTATGATACTCAAATTAGACATTCTCAAGGCTTATGATATGGTAGACAAAAGTTTTCTCTTGGAAGTATTAGGTAAATTTAGTTTTAGCTCAATTTGGGTAAACTGGGTCAGCAGTTGCATCTCCACTCCAAAGTTCTCAGTTCTGGTCAATGGCACATCAATGGCTTCTTCTCCTCTTCCAGGGGTCTAAGGTAGGGTGATCCATTATCCCCATTTTTGTTCATAATATTGGCGAAAGTCTTGGGGAGAGGGATCCAAAGATTAAGAGTAGAAGGAAAATGGAAAGGTATACATGTGGCAAATGGAGTAGAACCTTCAACCCATCTGCAATTTGTAGATGAAACAGTCCTAATGGGGGAAGCAAGTAGGAAGGAAGGAAGGGTAATAATTTTTTTTTTGAACTCCTATTGCATAGGATCAGGGAAAAGCATCAACTGGGACAAATCAGAGATCTTTTTCCTGAATACTCAATTATACCTACAAAAGGACATTGCAAGAATCCTAAATCTGAAAATATCCACTCTACCAAGACACTATTTTGGGATTCCATTGTTTTCAAGCATCAACAGAAACTTTTATTGGGACAAACTAATTATTAGTTGCAAGGACAAGTTGAACACTTGGAAAGGTAAATGGCTCTCCTCAACTGGAAGACTCTTGTTCGTTAAATCAATTTTGTTAGGAATACCTATCTAATCGATGTCTTGTCTCAAACTTCCTAAAGCTACTGAAGATACACTCAAAAAAATCTTTAGGAGGTTCTTTTGGAGCGGTGTGGGGGAGAAAAATAAACTCCCCTTGCTAGCTTGGAATAAGATATGTCTCCCCAAGAAAGCGGGTGGAGCTGGTTTATGCCAACTCTCCCTCATGAATTAGGCCATGGGTGCCAAATTGGTATGGGACATCCATACTAAAGAAAACTAGAAATGGGTTAGAATTTTGACTAGGAAGTATCTTGACACTGAGGATCCAAACAGAATCCTCACAGTTTTGAACCCCCTGAGAGGTTCTGCTATATGGAATTTCATTCTAGAATACAGGGACAGTTATGTGCGGGATCATGATGGGCCAAAAAGTGGCAATATGATGGGTATGTGGTTGACGAAAAAATTTTAACCCAAAATTAATGAAGCTTGAGAAAGGAGTTTTAAAGGGAGGTTCTTAGCTTTCAACCAATATAAATTATATGCTACTTTGAATTTAATAAGTAATTATTATTCATTTTTCTATTCAAATTCACGACTAAAGTCAGATTGATAGATTGATTGAAAAACATCTATAGCTTTCAAATGGTATCACATTTTTGAATCAAAACATGTGTCACATTCTATGCTTCACATACTATAGGATTAAAAAAAAATTGAATTTCGGTACATTAAGGATTAAAGTGGTGGGCATACAATTTTTTATATTTTTAAAAATTTATAATAAAAATTAGAATTAATTATTTAGTTGGAAAAAATTACAAAATATATGCATCACATTGAGACATGAATAGATCTACTAATATCCCTAAAAATATTATAAAATATTATCATTTTATTTTGGTTAGGGTGGTTAAATAGACATTTACTTCTTATTATTTCCTTGAAATTTAAGTACTCTTGTATTGAAATTTCAAATTTTCACCCAAATAGATCTTTTTTTGGAACAAACCCTAGTAGTTTAGAAAATAAATTCATTTTACAAATTCTATTCTTACATATTTTTTAAATAATATAGATAAATTATTCAAATTTTTATGTCAAGTTAATCTAACTCGATTTTCTAATTTTTTCCACTAAGGGCTTGTTTTCTCCATGATGATCCTATACATGCAGCGACATTATATCTGACCATGTCACATGGGAAATCTGGGATGGACAGAATGCCTCCTTCTGGCATGATTCTTAGGGTGGGAAAGCCCCTCTCAGTGACACATAGGGGTTGGAAGAGATAAAAGAAGAAACAATCAGACTATGGGGCAACAAGGTGGCCAACTATGGCATGAAAACCAACAACAATGGTAGTTTAAGTTGGGCTTGGCATGATCTACAAAACTTTAACGCCCCTCGATCTCAAAAGGAAGCATTGTCCAAAATCCTCAAAGACAGGTTTTTCATCCCATCTAATGGGAAAGATTAGATCAGGTGGTGTGGCTCGTCTGATGGGACCTACAAAGTGAAGCTAGGATACAAGGCCAAAGAACTAGCAGTAACACAGCTAGACTGGCCATGTAAGCTATTCTTGGGTAACAACTGTCTACCTAAGGTAGGAGTTTTTGTATGGTTGGTGGTTCAAAAATGAATCCTCATAGAGGAAAAATTAGCCAAATGTGGGATACAACGCCTGGGAAGATGTAGCCTCTACAAAAATCACTAGGAATTAGCAGACCACTTATTGCTCTCCTGTCCATACGCAACATAATGTTCGAACTGGGTAAGAAATAAGCTCAACTTCCAAAGCCCAATTTCTGTTGATCTAGCAACTTGGTTTCAAATGTGGCCTAATAAAAGTAGTAAAATAGTGTCCAACTGTATCTGGAAAATAACCCCTTCAATAGTAATTTGGGAATTATGGAAAGAAAGGAACAGGAGAATCTTCCAAGATCAAGAAATAAACAAAGACAGATTATGGAACAAGATTGAAAGAGCAATAGTAGAACTGGTGAATGAGACTGTTAGGTGCAAAGAAGGAAAAAACAAAATCTACACTAGCTGGGATGACTCTTTAATCAAACAATTCTTGGGCCTAAAGCCTCCATCCATTTGTGGGCATAGCTCCCTTCAATCCAAAAAAGCAGCAAGAGAGACAACTAAGTGGCAAGCCCCAGAATCTAGCTGGCTAAAAATGAATTTTGATGGCACTTCACAAGGCAATCCTAGCCCAGGGGGGCGGATGTGTAGCACAAAACTCTGAGAGCAAAGTGCCAGTAGTAAAATCAGTCTTCCTAGGTAGATGCACAAACAATGAGGCATAATTTAGAACTGCTGCAATTGGTTTGTAGCTAGGTCATGAGTTACTATTTAACCAAATCCATCTGGAAGGTGACTCACTCATTACAATCAATGCCATACAGAAAGGCTCCACACCAAATTGGAAACTAAATCATTTGCTCCATTAGATAAAAGACTTGGCCATTGGATTTACAACCTTCAAAGTTAGCCACATATACAGACAGGGTAACACTGAGGCTGATGTGTTGGCAAAGGGTGTCGTGCCATTAGCCACCTAGGAAATAAAAAGGAACATTGACTAAGACAATACTCGGGTCTAGGCTGTCACTTTGGTGGCCCTCGAATTATGGTTAGTGCTACCACCTTTACGTCATTTCCATCAGTATCATGATGTAGATGCAATCATTTTCTAAAAAGATCATAAAGCTAACCTTCTTTCATAAGGGTACCGACACTAGTAATCAATTCTCACAGGGGTGTTGTGTATTCCTCAGTCCCGAAGTAACATCCGACTCACTCGATGGTGGCGTTGGGTACATCTGTGTTTATTAGCTAGATTGCAAGTTGGTTTAAAAATAGCAATAGATGCTTTCTTACTACAAAGGGTCCAAACGAATAGCAAATAGAGGCTTTTGGAAAGCATAAAAAAGTAATCAACAGTCATGGAAATGCCACTATCCCTAGAAGTAACCAAGCAAATGCAATATTTTCATGAGAAATTCAAGGATAAGCGCCTGCAGGTCCTCCTTCACTCCTCTCACCTACTCATTCTAGTGGCTACTAAATGCGTTTTGGGTCTAGAATTTTTGAATGCGTACCATAGGTCTTAGGCCAATACAGAAGTCCCAACAATGTTTCTCATAGTTCTTCTACATATGGGCGTATCCAAAGCCTTAGGTAAGCAACTAACCCAAATGGTGTTTGTTCACACTTGGCTGGGTGAGATAGATGCGGCGCTGGACAATGTCGATGAAGACAAGAACATCCCCATGCCAAAAAACTACTACATGTTGTGTGTTCAGGGTTGTGAGGTCAAGAAATTTCTACTGATCTGCACCATAGACCCCGAAGGCTTTGAGAAACTATGGGTAGAAAGAGACAAGAGAATTTTTTCCTTCTCAGGGTGGCAAAGTTGACAACAAATCAGCCTAAGGGATGGGTCAGGAGGTATATTGAGGATGAAGCATTGGTGGATGATTTCGACTCTGAGGATGCTCAAGAATGGGAACTAGGAGATGGTGAGGAATGGATGGAGAATTACCAGTGAGACCTAGAAGAGAAAGTGAAATCTTTGGCTCACAGAAAGTGTGGCTCGGACTACCCCACAATTTCCAGCTACAAGGCTTACCTGAGTCACTGCAAGGCCGAGGATGTAGAGGAAGGAATATGAGGTCTGGTCCAAGATATTTTAGCTTTTTTTCTACTTTGGTAGTGTAAAGTTTATTTCCATAGCTTCGCACCTTTAGTCCAGGAGTCAGTCCCAAGCATGGGGTTTTTATATGGATCTTTTGGGTTTGCCTTCTAGCCTACTACTTTATGGGCAAACATTTTTTGACTTGTAAATGGGATCTTTAATCAGGAGGTTCTGGAGGTCATTATTACAGAAAAGACCTATCAAACCCTCATACTCCCTATATTGTAAATCTTTAGACATCAATATATGGGTATTTCCCCTTGCAGTTTTAACCAATCAAAAAAAAAAAAATTGTTCTATGTTCTTAGCTCTCTATTCTATTTTCTTTTCTTTTATGTTAATTATATTGGCTTTATCAGCTAGTTTTAGAAGAAGGGGATTCTACATTTGGTATCAGAGTAGGTATTTTCTTTTGGGTTAAAGATTTAGTGGTTCAAATTTCACCAAATGTTTATCATGTTGAATTCTAACTTCTTTCCCATTCTAGAATTTGATGGAAATGAGTATGATTATTGGTGCATAAAAATGATTACTTTTTTTATAGGAAAGAATTTGTGGTAGATTGTTGAATCAGGTTACCAGGAGCTAGCTAATTGGAATGCCCTCACAACCAATGACATAACAGTTAAAAAGGAAGCCAAGAAGAAGAATTCTCAATCTTTGTTTCATATTCAAATGGCTCTTGAAAATAGGTTATTTCCAAGGATTACGGGTGCAAAGATAGTAGAAGATGCTTGGAATATTTTAAAGGAAGCTTACCAAGGAACTGATCAGGTAAAAGTAGTTAAGCTGCAAACTTTAAAAAGAGACTTTGAAAATTTGAAAATGCAAGAATTTGAGAAAGTTAGTGATTATTGTGTGAGAGTTAAAGATGTGGTCAATATGATGGCTACACTTAGAGAAATTGTGAATAGTGAGGGCTGATCAAAAAGGTATTGTGGACTCTCACCCCAAAGTGGAACGATGTTGCCATTATCATAGAAGAAAGAAAAGATTTTACAACATTTCAGTTTGATCACTTGGTTGGATGTCTTCTGTCACATGAAGAGAGATTGAAAGATTCATTTGGAGAAAGTGATGTGAAATCCTTTTCATCCAAATTGCAAATCACAAAGAAAGAATATGCTAGTAGCAACACAAAAAATAATGAAGGTCAAGGTAGAGGAAAAAATCATAATCATGCAAAAGGAAATAGAGGTAGAGGTGGCTCAAGAGGAAGAGGTGGTTCCATAGGATGAGGTAGAGGTGGATTGATAAGATAAATGTTTAATTTTACCATTGTAATAAGTATGGTCACTTTGAAAGAGAATGTAGATTAAAAGAAGGTAAAAGTGTTAATTATGCTAAAGAAAGTGATGAAAATCCTCCAGGTCATTTATTTTTATCTTACTCTAAAGGTAAAACTAGTAGTAAAGAAGTTTAGTATCTAGATTCTAGATGCTCTAACCATATGACAGGGAATGAGAACTTGTTTTCAACAAAGGATGAGAATTTCAAGTCTAAGACTCAGCTTGGTGATGACAAGTTGTTGGAGGTTGTTGTAAAAGGAGCTATGGAAGTCCACACAAAAGAAGGTATAAAGAGTGTCAATTATATTTATTACACTCCATAGTTAAAACATAATTTTTTAAGTGTTGGACAACTATGTGAGAAGAACTATAAAGTTATTTTTGAGAATAAGAAATGTACAATTTTTTATAAGCAACAGGGCAATAGGATTGTGACTGTTGTGTCTATGAAAAAGAATAGAATGTTCCCTTTGAAATTTGGTGAACATAACAACACCCTTGTGAATATGGCATATGAGTATATCAGTTGGTTATGGCATCTTAGGTATGGACATTTAAATTTTCATATTTTCAAGATTCTCACATCAAATGCATTAGTTCTTGATTTACCTAAGGTTGAAGAGCACAAGGAGGTTTGTGAAGTATTTTCTAAAGGAAATCATGCATGGAGGACCCATCATCCCCTTCAGCTTGTTCATTTTGATATTTGTGATCCTATGCAAACAAAGAGTTTGGGTAAGTCATCATATTTTATCACTTTTATAGATGATTACTCATGAAAAATGTTGGGTGTATTTTTTGAATGCCAAAGATGAATCCCTTGATACATTCAAGAGGTTTAAAGCACTTGTGGAAAATGAGAAAGGATGCAAAATCAATTTTTTAAGGGCTGATCGTGGATGAGAATTTTGTTCAAAATCCTTCCAAGATTATTGTGAGGTTAATGGCATTAAGAGGTAGCTCACCACTGCATACACACCTCAACATAATGGAGTAGTTGAAAGAAAAAACTAAACTATGGTAGAAATGGCAAGGATCATGTTACAAACAAAGGGATTAACCAACTCTTTTTGGGGTGAAGTAGTTGCTACAACAGTGTACATTCTCAATTGAAGTCCCACTAGTGCACTCGAGAAGATGACTCCTTATGAAGCATGGTATGAGAAAAGGCCTAATGTTAATCATTTTAGAGTTTTTGGTTGTTTGGATTATGTCCATGTACCTGATCAAAATAGACAAAAGTTAGATGCAAAAATTGAGTCATGTATTTTTGTTGGATATAGTGAGGAAAGTAAGCCTTATAGATTTTAGAATCCTCTCACTAATAGGCTTATTATGTCAAGCGATGTGATTTTTGATGAAGGGGGATTTTATGGTCATCAAAAGGCCATATGGAGAATTCAAAATCTAT
>VDFB02255191.1:0-29305 GCA_007258455.2 Sequoia sempervirens
GCTCTCTTGTCAGGGGAATTTATGCCCCTGACATTCCATGACAAGATCTTCATTGGTATCAAGGAGAGCAACATGCCCTCCTCGGTCTCTTATTCGCAGTAAATGCCACTAAACTATCTAATGTGGATTGAACTCTCGCTGCTATCTCTTCTTTCAGCTTCGTAATGGGTGACTTTCTTCCTCTTTTTCCTGGAGTCTTATTAGAAATTGGTTGGGTGCTTGGGTGTTGTGAGATTCCCAATGGTTGGGAATAATCAAATCTCCCCTCTCCCTTATCTGAAATCTCTAATAGCTTATCATTCTTAACTTGCTGCAAAGATTGAGGATCTTTAGATAGAATAACATGAGAACTTTGATAACTTTGTTTGATAGGAATGTTCGAAGAGGACATCAGATCTACTACATCCTCCTCTTCAAGATCAAAAACACTATCCAGATCATTGATAGGATGTGATGAATGGGGCTCAGATGCAACATTATTAGTATCCTGAGATTCATTAAGGACTTCCTTTTCCATCCATTCTATCATTTTAGTTCCTTCCGAAATTAAAATTTTATCTGCTAGTTCCTCAAAGCGGCCTTCAGTGAGCAGATTATGAAAAGAATCTAGATTTGATAGTGATTCATCATCTATATCCAATATCTTGTCTCCATAATGGTTCGAGTCATGATATTGAAGATATAGCTTATCAAACTGCTCCTTCTATTTAGGAGATGCCAAAGTTTTATCAAACATAATATTTTTAACTATAAAGTCCATTTGTTGGTCAGAACTACAAGAGAATGTCAAAGTGTACCAAGACATAGATTGGAGGCTTCTAAGAAAGTCTGATAGAACCACCAAAATGTTGACATTCCCCCCTAAACTCAGCCTTATTGTCTACATGAGGCTATCCTTCTTGTTTACTATATGAACAAGAGAATTAGAAGCTAGCCTATGTGATTTTGTAACAATAATCTCCTTCCTAACCCCAAAATATGAAGATGGTTGCTTTTGAATACAGTTGTCCTGATTGGACTAAATAGACTGGTTGTCTTTACTCTGAGGGGTGTCTAGTAACATTTCTTCCTCTGAGTAGGAGTCTCCTGAATGACCTGCCAAATGACATTTGTAGCACATAGATTCTGGGTTTTCAAGAAGGATATCTTGTGTCCACATCCCATATTTAGATTTTACAATAATTTGCGCTGGGAATTTTTTGGAGGCATCTAATAGGGCACAAAATCTAACCGGTTTCGATGGGTCTTTGAAGGATACTCTTCCATGCTTGAGGAAGATTCCAACTTGGTTTGCAAAGATTTCTATTAGTTGGAGCTCTCTATATTCTAGGGGAAGAGAGGGCAACTGGATCCAAAAAAGCGTAAACTTGACAATAAAGTCCTGAGCTCTAAAATTAGGATACCAAGGTTGCATAAACAATGCAGAACCCTGAAAGACCCATGATTTGACCTTGAAAATTTCATCTCTTTGCTCCGTAGACTCAAAAAAACTAGAAAATACCTCTCTCTTGATCTAGATAGAATACTTTAATGGCCCCTTTCCATTCTTCGAAAATCAAATCTTTAAGAAAATAAATTTCAAGGTTTAGGCTCCAAAACTTACAAATTAATGCTCGTTGTCTAAGGTCAGATGTTTGAGGTTGTAGCTACTCTTCAGACAAAGTGACTGTGACATTAGGCTTTATAGGAGCTTGAACCTTTGTAACCTTCAGAGATTGGACTGCCTTCCCCTATTTTTCTATAAGCTCTGCCATGCATGTTTTCTTCTTCTTTGAGATTTTCCTCCATTGTAACTTTCCCTCATTTTTTGGAAGAGATATCTTCCCCTTAGATGTAGAACATTTCTTCTTTTTCCTTTTCTTCTTCTTTGGCCCTATATTTTTCTTCTCCATGGGTTGAGTCTCCTTGATCTGAAAATTCTTTGTCTCTTGATCTTGTATTCGTTTACATAGTTGAGAATGATGTGCTTCCTAAATAGTTGGAAGACTTTCCGCCTTACCAGCCGTAGAGGCATTTTTTGGGCATGCATGCAGTGATGGAAAACCAACGGAATCTGACTTAGCCCCTTCAGACCTATGAACAGTTTCCAGAGTCTTTCCTTGATCCAAATATTGATCCTTCTTAGGACCATTTGGGTTGGTAGAGGTTTCCTTCTCAACATTTTTTTCTTTGCCCCAATCTTGCAAAATAGAAAATCGATTGTGCGTAGTTGGATTGAAGGGAGCACCTGATTGAACATGAACTTTCTGGGTAGGTTTTCGACCATCCTTCCATCGATTCTTTGAAGAATCCCTTAGATTCGAACTAGATGGAATAGGGTTTTTTTGATTTTCCTTTTGAATGCCTCAGTCGTCTTCCCATAAGTCAAAAGGTTCCTGTTTATGATGCAAAAGGTGCGGACGAGGTCTCCTTGGGACCCATACAGACCTATTCATTTGATCAGTAGGTAGCTATGGCCTATGATTAGACTCTGGTCTATATGTTTGTGGCCCCCAATGTCTATTGTGATTATCATAGCCTCTCTTATATCTTGCATCTTATCCTTTCTGATGAGAAAAATGTGCCCTATTTTCAACTGTCTGACTGGCTTCCTTGATATTCTTATTATTAAAATCATCTTGTCGCTTGTAATCTGCTCGAGATTGTTGAGGACGTCTGTGAGATTCCCCTGCAAATCTGTCAGCCATTTTCAAATTTTTGATCGTTAGGTCGCCATGTTTTTGTAGTTGTTATTTATGTCTTTTTATGAAATTACAAATAATAATAAAAAATTATTAGAATTAATTTAATTTATAATTATTTATCTTATTAAAAAATTAGTTATTGTTTAATAATTCTAGTTTGGATTTTTTTTATAATTTATATAATAAAATGAATTTCAAACTTAAAATATAAATTAAAATTTATATAGTGTGAGAGAGATAAGGTAACTTTTGATTTATTGTTTCATTACAAAAATCCAAGGATAATGTGTCCCTATGGAGTTATGTTGAGGATAGCATGTCATTTGATTAAGGATATGATAATTCACCTTTAAAACCTCTTCAATGTACCCATTGCACACTTAGGAGGAAAATAGATAGAGGAGAAAGAGAGAAAATAAAGAGAGAGAAATAGAGAAATAGAGAGGGAGGCAAAGAGATAAAAAGAGAGATAGAGATACAAAAATAGAGGTATAGATATAAAGCAATAAATATGGAGAGACAAAGAGATAGAGATAGGAAGAGAGATAAAGAACGAGAGAGATGAAAAGAGAGAAGAGGAGAGACAAATAGATATAATCACATAAAGGGAGAGATAGAGAGATAGAGAGATAAAGAGAAATAGGAGAAAAAGATATATATTGAGGTAGAGAGATCAAGAGATAAAGAGGGAAAGGGGGAGAGAGAGGGGGAGATAAATAGGGATAGGAAAAATTAGTAAGGGGAGAAATATAGGGAGAGGAAAATAGACAAAGAGAAGAAATGAGAGAAAGATAGATAAAGGAAGAGAGAAGGGAAGATAAATATAGAGAGAAATAGGGGAGAGAGGAAGAGAGAGATTGAGAGATAATAAAAATATAAAGATAGAGAGGGAGACAAAGATATAAAGAGATCTCTCTCTTTCTCTTCCCATATATCTCTATATATATCTCCCCATATGTACCTCTATTTACCTCTCTCTATATATATCTCTCTCTATCTCTCTCTATATAACTTCCTATCTCTATTTTTATATCCCTCCATCTCTCCCTCTCTCATTCTCTCACTCTCTCTTTGTCTTCCCCTCTTTCTATCTCTATTTCTCTCTCTCCCTCTCTCTCTCTCCATTTCCATCTCCATCTCCATCTCCATCTCCATCTCCATCTCCATCTCTATCTTCCTCCCTATCTCTATCTCCTTACCTCTCCTTACATCTCTCTCTCTTTCCCCTCTATCTTTCCCACTATATATCTCTCTCTATCTCTCCCTCTTTCTATCCATATCTCTCCCTCTCTCCCTATCACTCTCTCTTTCTATATCTCTCAATTTATTTATCCTCTCTCTATTTCTCTCCCTCTCTCCCTCCATATCTATTTATTTATATTTATATCTCCCTCTCTCTATCTATCTCAATATCTCTCACTCAGACACACACACTCCTTATTTACCCTTCCCTACCTCTATCTCTACATCTTTTTCACTCTCACACATACACACACTCATTTTTTCTCCCTCCCTATATCTCTATTGATATATCTCTCTCTATCTCTCTCCCTCTCTATTAATTATCTCTACTTCTTTATCTCTCACTCTTTCCCCCTTTATTTATCTCTCTCTTATTTACTCCATATCTCCATCTCTCCTACTCTCTTTATATATATATATATATATATATATATATATATATATCCCTCTCCATCTCCCCCTCTTTCATTGTCTCCCTCTTTCTATTTCTATATCTTCCTCTCCCTCTTCCTCTCTCCTTCCATATCTCTCTTTATATATTTATATCTTTGTCTTTGTCTTTTTCTTTCACCCTCTCTATCTTTCCCAAGTTATATTTATCTCTCTATCTCTCCTTTATATCCCTATCTCTCCTTCTCTCCATCTCCCTATCACTTCCTCTTTCTAAATTTCTCCATTTCTCTCTCCTATCTCTATTTCTCTCCCTCCATATCCCTCCCTCTCTATCTATTTATACATATCTATCTCCCTCTTTATCTCTCTTCATATCTCTATTTCTTATACACACACACTACTTGTTTCTCCCTCCTTATCTCTAGCTCTATCTCATTATCTCTCAATATCTCTCTACCCTTATATTTTTCCCTCTCTACCCCTCTCTATATATCACTTCCTATCTCTATCTTTATATTTCTATCTCTCCCTCTCTATATAGTTATCTATTCCATCTCTATCTATCCCTTTGTCCTCTCTCTTTTATCTCTCCCTCTCCTTCTCTCCATATCCCTCTCCTCCATCTCCATATCCATTTCCATCTCTCTCTCTCTCTTTGCCCCCTCTATCTATCCCTCTTTATATCCCCATATCTTCCTCTCTCCCTATTGCAAACATAACATGAGCCTATTGGTAATGGAGCCTTATTATCTTCCTAATTTAGAGGTTTTTTTAGTTGTGTTCATATCCTTGAAAGTAGATGCATAGTTTATTTTAAGCTATCAATTCTCCATTGAGACCTTTGCACAAACATCATTTTCTAAATGACCTACCAATTGACATCATGTTTAATACACAAATGTATGTAAAAAATAGACCAAAAAATTCCCTAATTGACCTTCCACACTTCTTCGATGTACCCATTGCACACCAAGGTGCAATTGCTAGTTTTTTTATTATAGTAAGAGTCATAATTTAATATAAAGGAAACATTAAATTTTTATAATAATTTTATTATACTTTTTTTGGATTATTATTTATTTAGGGGAAAAGGTAAATATGTATTGATTTTTATCTTTACCCTTCAAATATTTTTTGTTTACACAATAGGTATACACATGATTTATATGTTTATGCATTACGTGCATACATATATATAATTTTTGGAATAATAAATATAGAATCTAACTAGTTATATTACAGATGAAATGCAATATAAAAGAAAAAGACCATGCATTTAATTTGGTTCCCAAGGTTGCATTCAAGGTCGTCCAAAATTTGTATATCATATGTGTATCCCTATTTGATATGATGGTCTTAAGCACTCTGTGCAAAAAAAGATCTCTTGGACAAATTTCTTGGCCAAAGTCAAAGATCCATCCTTAAGATTCCATAGAATAAAATGTGCCACCTTGGTCAACTTATCATCAAATACTAAGATGACATCATGCATGTTCCTACTCATAGGTAACCCCTGTATGAAGTCCATGCTAATCACTTGCCACTTGTACTCAAGTATATCATGGGAATATAGAAGCCATGCTAGATGCACATGCTCATCCTTGAGTCTTTGGAATTCCAAGCATCTTGCTATAAATTCAATCACATCTTTCCTAAGTCTTGGCCAAAAGTATAAGGACTTCAACTCTGCTACCATCTTAGTCACTCCCAAGTGCCTTGAATAAGGTGCATTATGGATTTCCTCTCAGATCAACTTCCTCAAATCCCCAAAATCTAGAATGTACATTCTCCTTTGATATCTCAAGATTCCATCTAGTTTAAACGCATACCCATCAAATCGATGGTCTGAAGGATCCTCCACAAATGCTTGTTTAACTCTAGCATAGTGTTCATCTCCTTGCAAGTTTTGGACCACTTGTTGTTGCAGATTATACCTTGTCATTTTCATACTTTCTAGGTGCCTCCTTCTACTAAGAACATATGCTACTCTATTCTCCTTTCCCTTTATGGATTCAATTCCAAAATCATACTCACTAAGGAATTCTATCCACCTTCTTTGTTGTGCATTGAGATTTGGTTGGGTGAAGATGTACTTGGGTCTTAAATGATTTTTCTTTAGCTCAAAAGGATTTCCCAAAAAGTAGTGGCTCCACATTTGCAATGTGTACTATGGAAACTAGCTCCAAGTAATGTGGTACATATTTCAATTCATACTACTTCAATTTCATCAACTCATGTGCTCCACTTTCCCATACTGTATCAATACTAGTCCTACACCCTATCTTGAAGCATTTGTGATCACCATGAATTTCCCATTAGGATCGAGTATAGTTAGAACTGGGGCGATTGTAAGCTTTTGCTTCAAAAGTTGGAATGCTTGTTCACACCTCTCAGTCCACTCAAATATATTTCCTTTCTTTTGGAGTGATGTGATTGGTGCTTCAATACTTGAAAATCCTTCCACATACTTCCTGTAATACCCAGAAAGACCCATGAAGCTATGAACTTCTATCACACTATGAGGTGTCAACCATTCTACTATTGTCTTGATCTTTTATGGATCCAGAAAAATTCCCTTTGCTAATATGATGTGGTATAAATAGTGCACCTTGTCCTCATAGAAGATACACTTGGATAGCTTACCAAAAATCTTTCCCTCTCTCAAACACTATAGTACTGTCCTCAAATTCCTATCATGCTCTTCAATAGACTTATAGTAGATCAAAATATCATCTATAAAGATTAGCACAAAATCATCCAAGCATATTCTGAATATGTTGTTCACAAGGCTCTTAAAAGTTGTTAGAGTGTTGGTCAACCCGAAAGGTACCACTATGAACTTGTAGTGATCAAAATGAGTTCCAAAGGCTGTCTACATGCATAAATTGATGGAAAAAATGGATTCTAGTGTGTACCTAGCATATCTACATGCATTATATCATACTAGAACATGCTATGACCGATACTAGGATATGGCAGAGAGAAAATATATATGATAAATCTATCTATCTCAATGGTTTAAATAGCTTGGCCAAGCATAAAGCTATATACAAAAAATAATAGTAGATCTAGAAAAAATAGTATCTACACTCCCTGATAACCCATATTCGGCACTTGTTTCGGAAGGTAACTTTCCATAGACACAAAGAACACAATCTTTTCCTAGTTTATCATAATATTTCAACATGCATTGACTAATAATTTAAGAACATTTATAATTTGAAACTTAAAATTTAAGAAGGTAATTGACAATATCATTGAAAGTTTCCTCAAATCCCCAGAATCTAGAATTTACATTCTCCTTTGATATCTCAAGATTCCATCTAGTTCAAACACATACCCATCAAATTGATGGTCCGAAGGATCCTCCTCTAATGCTTGTTTGAATCTAGCATAGTGTTCATCTCCTTGCAAGTTTTTGACCACTTGTTGCCTCATATTGAACCTTGTCATTGTCATAGCTACCAGTTGCCTCCTTCTACTAAGAGCATTCACTACTCTATTCTCCTTTCCCTTGATGCATTCAATTCCAAAATCATACTCACTAAGGAACTCTAGCCACCTTCTCTGTCATGCACTGAGATTTGGTTGGGTGAAGATGTACTTGAGTCCTAAATGATTTGTCTTTAGCTCAAAAGTATTTCCCAAAAAATTAGTGCCTCCACATTTGCTATGTGTGTACTATGGAAGCTAGCTCCAAGTCATGTAGTGCATATTTCAATTCATACTACAATTTCATCGACTCATACACTACCACTTGCCCATCTTGCATCAATACTGCTCCTACACCCTCTCCTGAAGCATCTATGATCACTGTGAATTTCCCATTAGGATCGGGTATGTCATAATTGGGGCTATTGTAAGCTTTTGCTTCAAAAGTTGGAATGCTTGTTCACACCTCTCGGTCCACTCAAATCTCTTTCCTTTCTTTTGAAGTCATGTGATTGGTGCTTCAATACTTGAAAATCCTTCCACATACTTCCTATAATACTTGGAAAGACCCATGAAGCTACGAACTTCTACCACACTGAGGTGTCAACCATTTTACAATTTTCTTGATCTTTTATGGATCCACAAAAATTCCCTCTACTAATATGATGTGGCCTAAATAGTGCACCTTGTCCTAATAGAAGATACACTTGGTTAGCTTACCAAAAATATTTTTCTCTCTCAAACGCTATAGTACTATCCTCAAATGCCTATCATGCTCTTCAACAGACTTAGAGTAGATCAAAATATCATCTATAAAGATTAGCACAAAATCATCCAACCAGGCTCTGAATATGTTGTTGGGTGATCCCACAATACTGGTTTACAATTTTTGGCCAAATTGAACATTGAACTATTTTTTTAACTAAATCTTCACTTTCGGGCACCTATAGCGGCTAAGCCGTGAGGATTTTGAAGTTGATGCAAACAAGTGATTTGTGAGATTTTGTTTGAAGATTCTAAATATATTTTTTTCAATTTTTTTGGAATCAGATTGCACTTCTTTTTCCATCTCCTTTGAAAACTAGTTTTTAACAGTAAACACCATTTTTAAAGAGTGACGTTACTGGCTAACACAACTTTTTTCCTATGAAGGATAAAATTCTATTTTTTTCAAATTTAGATTCGTAACTACAATATCTAGTACATGGAATTGGTTTCATAGCATTTCATTGAATATTTTTTCTTAATTAAGTTTCAAAGTCAAACCAGTTACAATTTAGACATGATTTACTAGCTAAAGCATAACTTTTTTTGTATGTATTGAAATTCAAATTTTTTTTGTTGGATCAAGGACATCAATATCTAGTGCACTAATTTTTTTCAATTTTTTTTTGATAATCTGCTATTTTTCCACATGTGCAAAATAGTGATGCAGGACTTGATAGCGTTGATCTAAACCAACACAATTCAAGTGGTTACCAACAACAACCAGATTCACAAACTCTAACAAAACACTCCTTTCACACAAGCTCTTCCCTTTGTACTAGTAGTTTTGTAGACCCAATTTGTTCTACTTTTCCTCACAAGGAATCTCACAACAATCAAACCCTTGACACCTTTAAACACCCTTCAGTGCATACTCAAACATAACCAAAAATATTCATGGGTCACCTTGGACCATATCATTCAATTTCATGAAACTATGTTGACCTGGGAGACCAATTAGGTCACTTTTTCAAAGAAAGTGCCTTAAATTATTTCAACCAACACCATAAAACTACTTAGACCTTTTTAATAGGTAACATAAGGCCCAATTCAACAATTTTTAGAAGCACTGACCCTCATCTAGCCACTGTAACAGAAAACCGTCACTTTTCACATGTTAAGGGTAGGGTTTATTGAAACTTATGGTTCCCAACCTCTCACAGCATTTCCACCACCTCCAACACTCTTCAATGTTACTGACCAAACTCACAAAATCATCTCTTAGCCCTTACTATATTTCATCAAACACTTTCACAAACCTATCTCTTTCATACCCAAATTCAATGATTTACCATAGGACAGTCCTTACTTTACCCCCCAAAACCTTCATACAGACTAAACCTCTTACCCCACTATCCTAAACCTAACATCATGAGCCCATTCCACTTAGAAACAGTGAGTACAGAAGGTGGAATGGCCTTTATTCCATGATTAAAGCCTCAAACCCTAAGAACAAGGTATATCAAACCGGTTCAGTAAATTGAAGCAAACTTGAACCAAAATTAATATGAAACAATCAAATCAAATGTAGAATGTAGTTAACACACTCCACTATTGAATTCAAAAACTTTTAGAAATATTTTCTATAGTACAAAACCGTACAAATGACTGGTAATGCAAAATTTACTATAAAACACTGAAATTAAAGCAAGACAGGGGCTTCCTTTATTGATTCTCCTTCACAATATTTTCAACAACCCTTTACATTGATGGAGTGCACATATTTAAAAATTTCCCCACTAAAACTACCCTCCAAACTGACCAACTACCTTTCAAATCCCAACTAATTATTGGGCTTCCTCAAAATTGCACTTTTACATTTTTTGCTTTGACAACATTTGACAATTTTTTTGTCAATTTTGTAAATTAAACCCCCAAACCTCCTAATGACCACTACAATGACTCATTACAATATTAAATGGTCCAATAAGACCTTATTCACCAAAATCCAAGACTCAACACACCAAATTCTATCTAAGACCCTCAATTACAAATTCTTGCATTTTGTGCATCATTTTGACAACATTGCATTTTAAAAAAAGATGAACACCTATTACATGATAAATGGTCAATTCAAACCTTATTGACACAACATAAGACCTCAAAACCCTATGACAACCTATCAAAAAACAAAATTGATCAAATTCGGATGAAGTGGATTGGTGCTCCTGCACCAAACAAAGAGTGTGATTTTCAATGAAAAACCTATGTTTAATCAAACTAAAAATATATACATAATAAAACCAAAACGTCTTAAAATTATAGTCGATGGATAGCTCATTTTGAGCACTACCATCATCTAGTTGGGTCTGTGAAGTCTCCTCCATTTTCATCCTCAACTAAAGCTTCGAAAGGAAAAAATTTGTAGAGATTTGGTAGAAGAGGAGGGGGAAGGGAGAAAAAGGGGGGTTCGTATGGACCCCCCTTCGAGCGAACCCCCCTTTTTTTGAATTTTCCTTTTTCTTAATTTTAAGAAATGTGCCAAAAAGTGGGTCATATCATTAAATAGGGTTCACTCGAAGGGGATTCCATACGAACCCCTTTTTGGGTCCATACAAACACCTTAGTTCATGTGAACCCCTAAAAACTTTTTTTTTTTTCATGGGAGTGTTTTTACAATTTTCCTTCCTCAACGGAATTGTAAACTAGTATTGTGGGATCACCCTATTCACGAGGCTCTTAATAGATGTTAGAGTGTTGGTCAACTTGAAAGGTACCACTATGAACTTGTAATGACCATAATGAGTTCTAAAGGCTATCTTTGAAATGTCCTCATCCCTAATCCTTGATTGGTGGTAACAAGACCTGACATCTATCTTGGAGAACACTGTAGTCCCTTTCATTTGATCAAAAATCTCATCAATCCTTGGAAGAGTGAACCTATTTTTTATGGTGGCCTTATTCAACATCCTGTAGTCATTGTATAAATGCAAGATCCCATCTTTCTTCTTCACGAAAATGATTGGTGCACCCCATGGAGACACACTCGGTCTAATGAACCCTTTGCTTAACAATTCTTGCAATTGGACCTTCAACTCATATAGTTCAGTAGTAGTCATTTTGTAAGGAGCCTTGGATCGTGGCTCAATTCCATGTAGAAGGTCAATAGAGAAATAAAATTCTCTTTTTGGTGGTAACTCCATTAGTTCTTCTAGAAATACATCTTGGAATTCCTTGAAAATAGGATAATCATCTTGATATGGCTTCATATTGTCAAGGTCACTAATGTGCATGGAATAGATGAAATATCCCTTTCTTTGGGACTTCTTAAGCTACATGGTTGAGACTTGCCTAAGTTCAAGTGATCTCTAAAACCCAAGAATCTTAATTGGATTCCCAAATTCATCTAAGAAACTTACAACTTTATCCTCATAGTTGACCATGGACTTATGTTCCTAAATGGTATCCCCTCGCAGTAGCTTCCTCTCTGCCTTCTCATTATCCCACCAAGTGGTTGGCTCTCTAGTGAGTTGGTATGAACCCAAATAGCCTTAGTCTCATTGAATAAGTTGTGAAGTTCAAAATACTTCTCCATCTATATAGCCCATGACTTTGGTCCATCACCAATGGTCTTGCCATCAAACTTAGGTGGTGTTATCCTCTTGAGGTCCTTGCCCAACTCCCCCTCAATCCTAGCCTAATTATTACCTCCTTGGCACTTATTCCCTGGGTTCTCATTTCCCTAATTTTTTCCCTCATTCCTTGGGTTCTCATTTTGATCTAGACCCCCTCACATTCCTCTAACATCCTATTCCAAATTTTCCATCCTAGCCCCCTACTGGGTTAGGAAATTAAGGATATGGTCCAACCGATCATTCTTCTCATTGCTCAATCCATTGTGATTAGTGTGTCTGGTGTCCATTATGGTAAACTAGGAATTTTTTCCATCAAATTATGTGTCTCAGCATGATCGAAAATGGCCCTTGTGTTTAACCTAAAGCTTTGATACCAAATGTAAAGTATCAATTCCATATAAACATCAATTTATTCAAATTAACAAAAGTAATTGCATTTACATTGATTCAAGAGAAATATATCCAATCAAAATACATGCCATGTCACCATACAACATATCATTCATACATGAATCATAAATACATAAGATAATGTGATACACTAATTGACTTAGGTAGTCCATCACCAATTAGTCGTAATAATACAATGTGAAGTAAAAGTGTACAAAAATGTTAGAATCTTCAATATTCCAATCCATATATCTTGTAACTCAAAGGATGAGAACATGATCCCAACATTTTTTTGACCCAACCATGAAGCATATGCTTCCCTGAAGAGTTCTTCCTGACATGAAGAACCACTAACCTTGCACGAGATGCTTAGAAAAAATAAATCGACGAACAAGATGGAATTTAGTGCATACCTAGCATATCTACATGCATTTATATCATACTAGAACATGCTATGATCGATACTAGGATATGATAGAGAGAAAATATATATGATAAATCCATCTATCTCAATGGTTTAAATAGCTTGGCCACACATAAAGCTATATACAAAAAAGTAATAGTAGATCTAGAAAAAATAGTATCTAAACTCTTTAATAACCCATATTCGACACTTGTCCCAGAAGTTAACTTTCCATAGACACAAAGAATACAATCTTTTCCTAATTTATCATAAAATTTCAACATGCTTCAACTAATAATTTAAGAACATTTGCAATTTAAAACTTAAAATTTTAGAAGGTAATTGAGAATATCACTGAAAGTTTCCCCTTGTTATTTGGTTCAAATAATTAAATTCATACAACATTTTACTTGCAATTTACCAAAATTATGTAATTGAAAGAGTCTTCAGTTCTATTCAAGTCAAGTGGCAAGCCAAGTTGTGTATAATATTTCTTCATCTTGACTAGATATAGTTAAGAGCATATTTCAATATCACTTAGTTAATCTTAATTTCAAAGCATGACTACTAGGTTTATTGCCTCCTACCAAATCATATAACATTATACAAAACAAAAAAATCTAAAAATCCAATCTCAATGAAGTCAAAGTTTAAATATTTTAAAAACATTTTTAATTAACTGGAATCAATGATGTCTTCACAGTAGTGATGAAATAATGATTTCAGTAATCTGTGTGATCAAATAAAGTTTTCAGCCATTCTGCAATATAGATTAAGAATGCGGATAAGCTACAATACAGGGATTTTTTGTAGGAATGCATGAAATAGATTTCAACATCATATCTTTAGAAACTAACAATAAATAGGAGTAAATCCAAATTCAACGACCTCTCCTAGATAGGCGTGCATGCAAAAAGGAAGGTGTAGGCCTGGCAAAAGTATAACATATTAAATTTCTCAGAATTTTCAATGCAATTGCTATACTAATGGTACATATCAAAATTTCATAGAAGTGAAAAGAAATTAGCAAACTACCTCATGTGCTAGAAACTATGATTTATACAAATTTTCACAGCTAAACTTGAGAGATTATAGAAAGGTCTTAATTCTTATTCATTTTAATTCCCACTTTCTTAAAGCTTATTAACACATTTTTTGTTTTCTTAAAATGTACCAATGTAACAAGATTCTCATGTTGCAATAGGTTAAATTGTGTTCCACATATAGAAAAAGAGTCGATGTCAAATGCAACGAAGCAATATATTCCAATAATGAAACATAGCACAAAATACAATGCTTCGTATTTGGTAAAAAGTCCCAGAAAATTCAGTGAGGATGAAGAGCATGTATGTAAATATTTGAAAAAATATGATGCACAATAGGGTGGGCCTACAGCCTCACATTTCCCATAGCAGCATGTGCATTTAAAAGTTGAAGCGATATGCTACTGTGAAATCTAAGACAGGGTCTATTTATACTTTACTTCCTAAATTTTTCCTACATTTAAATAAATCACAATCCATATAATTTCAATTCATGGTATAGAAACATGAATCCTACTTGTTTCACGCTTCCCCTAGCTGAGAGTTGAGAGACCAAATGAGACGAGTCACCCAAATCCCATGCCAACTTGATTTTTCCAGTGATCTTTATGCTACATTGTCCTCCTCTTGTAGCGAAAAACTAGAAATTTGTTCCCTCAAGAATAATGTATGATCAATGGGAAAGAATTAAGAGGTATGAATGATCAGATTTGATGAATTTAATCTCATTTTTATTGCATCTGGCACCCTTTTTTCCCCAATCTCCATGACCAATCCCTCTTTTAATAATGTGTCTCTGCTTTTAATTTGAGGGCCCTCAAAATGAGCACAAATCTCCTCTTTTAGAGGCATCCCTTAAAAGAAAGCGAAAATTTTCCCTCATACTCCACAACCTTGTGGCTGATTTAAACATTAAAGTATAGTTTTGAAATAGTCTCACAACAAAATGTTCTAATACAATCCCTTATGTCATCATCATGAAACACTTTTCATGACTCAAGGATAAGTTATGTTCTTGAAACCTTTTTAGCACATTCTCTAGATTGCCAAGTGCTTCATCATATGTATTCCCATAAGTTGTGAAATCGTCCATGTAAACCTCCATGGAATCATGGGAAAATTCTAAGAATATACTCAACGCTACCCTTTAGAAGGTGGTTGGTGCATTACACAGCTCAAATGGCAGGATAAAATAAGCATATGTTCCCTAAGGGCATGTGAAATTTCTCTTAACAGATCTTCTAAGGCAATCTTTATTTGGTTGTAGCCACTAAACCCATCTAGAAAGGAAAATTACTTCTTCCTTGCTAATGAATTGTTACCAAATTTTCACCTACAACTCAAATTGGAAAAGCTAAAGCAGTTTATTCTTATTTTAAGGTGAAAAGATTCTAACATATTTCTGCCATGCTTAACCATTGCATATTAAAGTTTAAAAGGAAGAGTTCAATTTTATTGTGCAATGTGTTACAATAGAAAAGAAAGAATTCAATTTTGTCATTCAATACTTTGCAGCATAAAGGAGAATACATGAATTGTAAGAAGTTTATTTCATTCATACTACAATGCTTTCATCCATTTTACAATGTTTCATTCATTTTGCAAAGAAATATACACAAAACTAAACAAGTGTGAACTAAAGCAACGTATAACATATCCTATACATCTGAAGATGAGAATAATAAAGGAGCATATAATAAAAGACATATCCATTATTGCTTGTTGGTGTTGGTCTTCATTTTTCATGCTCCTCTTCGCTCTTGATCTTCAAGTGAACCTGCATCATGATAGGAGAGTTGGTTAGAGCTCTAGATATGAATCTCACTATGTTCCCTATCAACATAAATATAGCACATGTTTATGATGCATTAGATCAACAAACATCAGATGCATGCAAGAGAGTCTGAAAAATAAAACATCACAGGAGCATTGAGCTTCACGTTTTTTATCTAAAATGTTTGTTCACTATGCAGGTATAGGAGAAATCATGTTGCTAATTCATTTATGAAGAAATCATAGCATGTAGTGCAAAAATGGGCTCCCACAGGGGTTGAGCCCAGCATGCTGCCCCTTAATTTCAAGAGGGGATTGAGATAGGAATTCATATTTGTATTGCTCAAGTGAAAGAACATTTCAGCTGAAGGAGTATTGATCATTTATGATAATCAACTCAAAATGTGTAATGAAGTGAAGATAAAAAATGAATAATGGACTCATAATATGCCCAATTGATATGCAAAAACAGAATAAGAGTGCATCATTTTCCCATTTAAAGAATTTTTTTTGTAAGCAAGTGCTTGTATTGTCATTTTTCTGCCTCTTTAAGTGGTGATAGTCATTTTGTTTCATATTTTCTATTGCTACCATACACTATATTGTTGTTGTTCATGTTGTTTGGAGTGCACATTTTGAGGGGACAGTAAAGAGTGTGTTGGTCTAGGGGTGTACTGTTCAATGCCAACATGGAGGATTCATCATAAACATGTTCATCAAGGTGCCTTGCAAACGGTGCTTGCATATAAGGGATAACAAAGAGTACATGATTCACAGGATTACTAAGGTGGGTTAGTGACCAATCATTTACAATGGTGGGAAGCAACTATGTCCTCTTCAAGGCTTGAAGGAGTAATAAGGTGTCGAAAGTGCATGGTCGCAAGAGAAATGAATAAACAACAAAGAGGGAAATTGATTAAGCCATAACACAATGGACAAAAGATTCATTTTCAACAACCTAGGTTATGTATGAATATCATTGTAAATCTATATGCACCATTTGAAGGAAAACAATGTTTTGCATATGGAACAACATCAACACTAATGTAGGAATGCAAAAGACAAAGTAAGAGCATTCATTTTCACTACAATGTAAGGAGGGATAAACAATGAGGATGCATTTATATGATGCTATCCATTGACACAAAAGAATACTTTAGATCTTGTAAATATTTATTCAATGGACTTTCTTGCTTCATTTTGAGTAAAGGTGAAATGTTAATCTGCAAAAAGGGTAAGCAATTCTTCATGTAAAAGTATATAAATTTGTACAGTCAAAGGAGTATGCAAGCTTCAAAAGGGTTGTTTACAACAAAGAGAAGTGAAGCCATGTTGTTTCTTCTAAAGGTAAACAAGAAAATAGAGAGCCCACAACCATGAGACACAAAGAGGCCTTACAAATGAATAATGGAAAACTAGAATGCAATTATCTTCTTTAGACTTCAAAAGTGATGATCCCTTGAGTTCTTTATACCTCAGATAGAAAGAGCTTTACATTTTTAGCAAAAAATGAAAACCCAGAAGGCCATGTTCAATGTGAGGGTTTCTACATAAACAAAGAGTGTTGAAATTATGTTGCAGAGGTAAATATAAAGAACTTTCAAGGCTGCGTCCTACAAATGAAAGAAACTCTTCAAGTATTATCAAAGCATAGAAGAAATGTTCACATTTGAAGCGAAAAAAAACCAACTCTTTGCATATATCTATGCCCTATTCTTTCAAGAAATCAAGAGAATTTCTTATAGAGGCCGCGACCATGAAAACAAAGTGAAACCCTTGATTCCTAGAGGTTTCAAAGTAAAAACCAGAGTAATGAAGGCATCGAATGAAGAGAGGTTTCTCTCTTACAAAGAAAATGTTCATATTTCAATGTTTTTAGCCACAACTATGAAGATAATGAAGCATGGAAAAGAAAGAAAAACGTTCATTCACTTTGCAATTTATTGAGCTCGAATCGAGCAACGGGAAGAAATAAATAATATAGAGTTCAATGGATTGAGAACTTACCCAAGTTGGTGTCGATTTCTCACAGAGGAGGTGCATTCAAAATGCCACAATAAAAGATTGAGAGATGCTCCAATGGTGACCCCAAAACAATGAGAAGGTTGACATAATGAAAAGAGAAGAGGATGCATCAGGAATATATCAATGGTCACGGCTAAAACCCTTGCAAATGCATTTAGAATGGAAAGAAAGAAGGGATTTTGCATTTTTTGTGGAAATATATACTCACCTTGCAAATTCCTCATGAAAAGAGCTTCAAAAATTCCATGAAATCGAACTCAAACAACTCAAAACCCTGGTTCATTCATGCAGAGCAAGTTTTCCAAAAACTAAAAATATAAAATGATGCAAAAAAGGTGGATTTTGAGTGTTTTGTGTTTAGGGTTTTCAAGTTTTCCCTAAATCGGCTTGTGATTTTTATCACATTGATTTAGAATTTAAATGCCTTCACTAATATCCCCTTGGTACTACGTTTCACTTTACATATGTATCATGTATTAGTCCATTTTTATGCTTTGAGAAAATCATATATGCCTTGGTTCCTTTTTATGTTTTTTTGTAGAAAAATCAAATGTCAAGGCCTTAGGGAGATTATTTTATTTTTTGAAAAAGATAAAATCAAGAGCCATATTTACTCTAATTTTGTGGAAAAATCAAATCAAAACCCAAGGTCGAGCCCTCTTTTGGTGAGAAATCAAAACTGCAGCATTGTAAAACAATATTAAGATAATATTTCTATAAATTATCTTAATACTTGTTATTTAAAAATGCAGTTAAATGGTGCACTCGAGTTCTCCTAGAATCTTTCCATTTTTAGTTGAAGTCTTTTTGAGAAAAATCAGAAAAAACAGTCAAACTAAAGTTTCCATTTCAGTTTTCAGTCAGAACCGGATGCTTTTTTACTCTTTTTGGGTCAATTTGCTTTGGAGGGAATCTTGCCATCTTTTTCACCCAGTTTGGATCAGTTTCAGGCACTATTTTGGAGGATTTTCTCTTGAGCTCAAAAATGGCTTTGAGGTTACTATTTTGAGGTGCAGTTTGGGTAGATTTTTCCATTCTCACTATTGGAAACACTTTGGAGCTATAAGTTGGAGAAAGAACTTAGTTTTTTCTCAGTTCAAGTTCAAATTTGCTTCTTACTAAAGTTATTGCTCACTTGCAAAAAGCTTTGTAAGCTTGGTATTTGTACTCAGATTTTTATTTTGCATACTCCTTCAGTTTTAATAAAATAGTAGAGAATTCTTATCTCACATTTTGTCATATATTTGTAGTATTGATTCAATGTTTCATAGTGATCATAAGAATTAGGTCCTTTGTTATGTCTCATTATTGTAAATTTGTGTGCAAGAATTTCACATGATTCAAGTTGTGTGATTGTGTTCAGTTTTCGAGCCTTCATGCAAATTACTGTTGAGTTGTATGTTTTAGGTGAGATTATGAAAGTTAATGTTTCGGGAAATTGATTGTGAGTGAAGTCATTGAAATAAGTTAAAGTTCTTTTGCATCACCATTAGGTTTAGGATTTCATTTCAAGTTATCTTTCTAAACCCTTTTCCTCAGAAAATTCTATAGTTTAGGTGATCTTCCAGGGGATCCAACCTGCTCTGGAGATTCACTCTCGCCATAGGTCACCCACAACATGAGAGTGTTTCCATGTTTCAAAAGGATAGTTGAGTCAATCTTAGCTACCTAGTGCAATCCTAATTAACAACATGAATCAAGTACATGGTCAATGAAGGGGAGTGGAATGTGGCCCTTCCTAGTTGTAACATTAAGTTCTCATTATTCTACACACACTCTCCACTTTCCTCCTTCCTTTGGGAAAATTACCAGAGGTGACACCCATTGACTATTAGAGAAAGGATAGTTAAATCCTACATCAAGAAATTTTTTCAAATCTGATTTAACTATATCTCTAACTGCAAGGTTCATTCTCCTTTGTGGTTTCCTTATGGGTTTAAAACCATCATTGATATAAATCCTATGCATGCACAAGTCAAGGTCTATCCCCTTCATTGGTAAACCCATGCAAAGGCTATTGTGTGTGCTTGCAACACATTCATCAATGAGGTCTGTTGTATGTCAATTGACTATTAATAATCAATGATTTAATAGACATTAACTCTAAAGTCTTGGATGTTGTTTGAACTAATGAGATTTCAAGTGTTGCTATGTTTGGGACACATTGGTGGGGTAACAAGGTATGGAATATTTGGTAAATTGACTTAGATGAGATGTCAGGAATCACATTTTGTAGAGGATCTTGTAGACATGATATACAATCTTGATGTTGTGGGTCCCTACCATAGTTACTTTGCATGATGTTGATTATCAAGTTATCTTCATCTTGGTTTTCTAACAAAGGATCGCATTCAATAGTCATCAGGGTTTGTAAGGAATAATGATCCTCCTCATCTAGGGTATGCCAAATGGTTTTTTCTAGGTCTACATGTGCCTGGGTTGGTGGATAAAGGACCAATTTATTAGTCACATCTCTATTAGAGATAATCATGTTCCCAGACCTACAACCTATAAAGGCATCTATTGTTTCCAACCAAGGTTTTCCTAAAGTGAGGGGTTAGCCTACAAGATTAGCTTTATGGTGTAATACCATAAAGTCAACAAGGTACTCCCATGAATCCAATGTTATTACCAAGTCTTCAATTATACCCTTAGGTTTAACTGTGGACCTATCTGCTAGTTGTAGAACATTAGGTTTAGGTATTATTTTTATTAGTTGTAACAACTTCATGGTGTCTTTGTTCATTACATTAATAGTTTCTCCCAAGTCAATTAAGGTGTTATTAATGAGTGTGTCATTTATCTTTACATTCACTACTGAACTCCTAGGGTTTGTATACTTGGGAACAATTATGTTTCTCAACATAATGTTTACAATTTATCCTAGTACATGTATAGTTTGAGGGTCTTTTCGCTTCCTTCTTGGATTTTTAAGCCATAGTTCTCTCACTATTTTAATATAGATAGGAACATCCTTAATGGCTTGGATAAGAGGTATCTTCATGCAAACATCCTTAAGTTATCCCAACAGGTTAGTTTGTAATGCCCATAATTTGGTCGAAGGGCAATATGCCACTATTTTTTTTTCATTACATATAGACACTATAGATTTAGAAATCTATATGCTTCAGGTGGCATCACACATGCACACCACCATCAACTCATTACCGAAGTGCAGGGGGTGGGTAAGTCACTAGAAGAAAGGACAGGAATACATGTCATCTTCACATAACTATAAAGAAAATTCCTAATATTCTAGCATTACACTTTAGTTTACCACCAATTGACTAACATTGATTTAAATGATGCCTTTATGATTAATAGGATTGGAAAATTCAATCAATTAGCGTGTTAATAGATTAATCTATAGGGAGAAAATATGGTAACTTGGCCATTTGAACCTTTAACACCATTGATATATACAATATTTTATTGATATATTGACTTGCCTTGAAACTTCTTTTGCAAAGTTACATCTCGACCCTACATACCATTTTAATTGAAGTGAGTAATACAAGAGGGAATAGATTAACGACAATTACTTTAAATCGTTAATCCCACTATCAGAGCAATTCCCAATTGGATGGTAACGTTTCGTGTCCTATATTGTTACCCCAACATATACATCAACAACCACACATCTATTTGCTTGTTTACTTTCAAATTTTTAACTTTATACCATTAAAATCAATGTATAATTATATATGATTATGGACTTGTATACATATTTATTTATTTAATCTTTTATTCTAAAATAAATAAATAAATAAATATTTACAAAAGCATAAATAACTCATTTATTAAAATTACTATTATAATAGAAATATTAATATATATACATAAATTAGATTCCTTATTTTAGTTATTTATTTATTAATTAGACTTCACACTTCATTTCACATATATAAAATACAAATAAGAAAACCTTAACCTACATTTCCTAACTTAAAAAGGAGGATTTATTAAAATAAACAAAAAGAAAACACATATAAAGAAAAGTGCCCATATATGTGATCCAAGTAAATAAAGAAGTTTAAGACTCTTTTTTTTAACTTTTCTCTCATTCCTTTGGAGATAATTAAATTATACGTAGAGACATATCTTTATATCCTTAGTTACTACTGCTATCATCCTACAATATTAAGTTCGATATTATTCATATTCACGTTGCCAGTAGAAGATAGTTGTCATTAAAATGAATGATAATGAATAATAAAGGATAGCGCACATACGGAATTATAAGTATCTTCATTATAATAACCAGATTATTTTTTTTTATTTTTTTTAACGGATGAAGTAAACATTAGTGTTAAATTCTGATGGATATATTTAAGTGTAGTGTACTGAATAATTATCATATCCTATTACTATCAATGAGGATTTAATATTATAAATCTACGCTAAACTAATCCCATAGTGTCATCAATAGCAATTGATTTAATAATGTTTGTTGATACCATACTGTTACTCTACCTTCTGCTTATATAACAAGCAAGAATATGGTTGCACTCTCGTACAGAGGTGTTCACAGAGGTGGATTAAATTTATTTATTTTATTTTGACTTGTGAATACTAATTGCATGGTGATTGTCCTGTGACTACTTGAGAAGATAAATTCAAATTGAATGAAGCAACCCAGTAGCCATTTAGTTGTGATCTGATGATGCTATCCACAGACAAGACTACATTTATTTTGTTTTCTTTTTCTTCTTTTATCTAGCATTTCCTCCCAGTACTGTCTGCAACTTTTAATATTACGTTAATGCTATTTATTTGATAATAATTCTGTTGTCACTACATTTTTACACGCCATGCCAAAAGGTAGTCTAGCGATAACTACATGTAATGTCTCTCGTGTTATTGTACTCCTATGATACCTATATGTGCATGTGGTTGTTTTTGTTCGAATATTGCTTATGTTTGATGCATACTCGTGATTATGTTGGTGATTGTTTCATATATTTGACTTATATGTTTTGCTTGGATGCACATGATACTGTTTTATGATGTTAATGATATAATGATTCATGGTGTTCGTCTTTAACTGATTATGCTATACTGTGTGGTTATGCAAATTGTTTAATACTCGCTTTATGATATTTATGATGATGTGCTATTGTTTAAGGTTTGGGTGAGGGGGATAGTGTTGCATCGCTCATCTGTGAGTGCCCTGCCACACTACAATTCTCTCTCACGGTGTGCAGTACATTGAATATATATATGCTGTTTCGACACTTGGTTTTATGCAAGTTTGCAGGTACTAGGCACCGACTCCACCCGCACTGTCGGGTCAGAGCGTGCCCAACATACCCAATGGATATGATGCGGCTTAAGAATTTGGCAAGAAAGTATCCCCGTCCATGTCCGTTGTCCCATCGTTGTTTGATGATGTCATCCGCCAGTTCCCACTCTGTTTGGTATCATCTTGTTTTACGTCATTTCTTTTTTTGGTGGAAATTTTAATGTGTTAATTGTTTGATTTAGATGGTATCGTTACTGTTAATTAGTTAAATTAATACAATTATGGTTAGTATTATGATTGAAATTAAACATTAAATGTAATTATTAATGTGTGTTGTGAAGATTTAATTAAATGCTAAATTAGTTTGAAAATTTAAAATTATGTTTTTAAAATTAAAAGAATAATATCTTAATTGGAGCTTTATGAATTTTCAATTGGCAATTAAATAATATTGTTTATTTAATTAAATAATAATGTTTATTTAATTAAATAATATTGTTTAGTTAGTTAAATAATATTGTTTATTTAATTAAATAATATTGTTTATTTTATTAAATAATATTGTCCATTTAATTAAATAATACTATTTATTTATTTGTTATTACTTGGAATTATTCAAAAATAAATAATCTTGTTAATAACTATATTTGGTAAATTTTTATACTAAAAGAGTTCTCAGTTAAATTTATAATGGGATAATATGTTTACCCCATAAAATATTAAATGGTGGAAGGGTTGTGTTTAATATAATATAATTTAATATAATGGTATCCAAATAATGGTTTTCCTCTTCGTGCCTTATAAACCCTTTTCACTTTCTGCATGATTCTTTCAACGTGGAAGGAGTGAGTTTTCACTTTCTGCATGATTCTTTCAACGTGGAAGGAGTGAGTTTTCACTTTATGCATGATTCTTTCAACGTGGAAGGAGTGAGTTTTCACTTTATGCATGATTCTTTCAACGTGGAAGGAGCAAGAGTAGCTTGGAAATTTTCTTTACACCTGTCATTTACATGTGTTTGAAGAGGTACATTTGTTTGAAGAGGGTAAAAGCCTTTGATTTTTCCTACGGATGGCATTTTTTAGAGGCAAGGGGAAGGAACTCAGAAAAGAGCACAAAAATCACTACGGGAAGGGGGAAGCGGTGGTTTTTGAGAAAGGAGGAATTACGGAGGAGCTGGAGAAAACACGGGAAGGGTGAAGGTAAGTTCGATTTATTTTTATGTTTCGTATGTTATTTTCTGAGAGTTATGGGTAAAGAACCAGCATTAAAGATTAAATACATATTTACTATTTGTTTTAATAATAATAATAATAACACATAGCAATAGGCATCGCAAGTTAAATCCCATGCATAGCTGATGCACAGAGGTATAAATACAGTAATTTCTTTTGGAAGACCGTAACCTGTATCACATGTATATAGAGATTTTTGGAAAAATTTAAATATTTTGAAGTATTGAATTTGTAAATATATTTAGTGTATGATGTTTTTCTTCCTCAATCACGGTATTCTTAGCACCCAATTTGATTAGTTAATTTAATGAAGTAAAATTGCTTGCCCTACCTTTCTTAGCACTTATTATTTGGTGCATGAACTGAATTCCACCCAGTCAGCCATTGCTACTTCTGTTTAGCACCCTCAAAATAAAAATAAAACTTATGCACAACTTCTCCTTTGAAATCAGTTACAACTTCTTTCTACTTTCAGCATTCATTATCTGTCACCAAATTTTTGTACTTTATGCAACTGTTACTCTTGTTTTCATTCAACCCTAAATAGGTTTTTAGCATAAAGATTTTGCATGAGAATCGTTAGATGATATTTACCCTCCACTTCTTTCACCTCTCCTTAAAATTAGGCATGATATTTACCCTCCACTTCTTTTACCTCTCCTTAAAATTAGCATGATTGGTATGGCATACTTAGTCCATGCGTACATCCCATTTAGATACGTGAGAAATGAAGCTTTAAGTTAAAATAGTACATGTTAATTCTAATAAAGAAAATGAGGTTAGATGATACTATACCTTTAAGATTGATTTTCTCTTTTTAAAATACTCCTTTTAATTGAATAGTTGTAGGTTTAAATATTTATGTGAAGATAGCTCTTTTATTTATAATATTTAGAACCTATGTGAGTATTTAAATAAATAAATATATTTTCAAACGATATTTACTAATTATATGGCTACTTTTAATTAAAAATAGTTAACCAAGTAAAGAAATTAAATTTAAATTGAAAAGTAAATTATTAATTATATTTTACAAAAGATAAGTAATCTAATTATGGGGTAAATTTTATGTTGATAAGTAATTAAAATTTGAGTTAGACTAACAACAATTATTTACTCAAGCAGATTAGTATATTTGTAGGGTAATTCATAGTTATATATGTTAAGGGCGTTGGGGTTTTTGGTCAATTAACATCAAATAATAAAATCTAACTTAATTTAGTAGTTTTAAAGAGTCATCATGCAATCGGTAATTTATCTTTGTAGTATATTTAAAATTAGATTTATTTTAAAACTTGTTTTATTAGATATGGGTAATTTCATTACCCTGTAAGTTACTGTAATGGTAATTTATCTTTGTAGTATATTTAAAATTTGATTTATTTAAAATTAGAATTATTTAAAACTTGTTTTATTAAATATGGGTAATTTCATTATCTAGTAAGTTATTGTAATAGTAATTTATTTATTTTAGTATATTTAAAACTCGACTTGTTTCAAGTGCATTTAAAATTAGATTTAATTACAAGCTTATTTAAAATTAAATTGATTTTCAAACATCTTTACTTTTAGATTTGTGACTCTGCATAAACCGTATATGGTAGATTTTAAATTAAAATTTATTTATTTTGAAGTCAACAAAGGTAAATGTCATACTTTTAATTAAATTTAATTTGCAGTAAAAATCAGGTTACATTTGAATTAAATTTATTAGTTTAAAATAATAGATATATATAGGTTAAGTTTTAATCAATTTGAAGTAAACAAAAGTACATATATAGGTTAAGTTTTAATCAATTTGAAGTAAACAAAAGTACAGGCTATGAATTTTAAATCAAAAGAAAACTGATGTTTTGAATACTATAGGTTTTCCCAAGTGCTTATCTATTTAAAATATATTATAAAGAAAATGCTTTTTAATCATAGTGGATTATTTAATTATTTATTACATTATCTTTAATAAGTTTGGATTATGTTCACGTTCAAATAAGTGGGTATGTATAGTCCTTTTGAACATGTTTGGATATTTATTTTGGTTATACTTTGAGTGCTCATTGGAATTGATTTCTTATGCATACTAGTGGTTCCATGTTGATCTTACCTTCCTTTTGCTTTATTTTGCTTTTGAGGTAATCTTTATGTATAGACATGTTTTGGATAAGTTGGGAACCCGTAAATGCTTAAGCCACTCCCCTTTGATAAGTTATGGGTGGTAGGTTGTTAGGCTTCCAAAGGCGATGGGAAACCTATTTTGTGTGGAATCTTCCCATGATTAGACCTTTGTGTTCCATTGATCGTATTTCTATTTTGAGTTTGTGGGTGTACCATGTTCCATGATTTTCCTTGCCTTTGGTTATGATTATGAGTGAGATGGTTCATGCCCCGCACGTGTAGACATTTTGTGGCTTCTATGCTTAGTACACCCTTGTTGTTGTGAGTCTTGTTTCATAACTATTTGGAATGTTTCCTAAACAAGCATTGTACTTGTTTGATGTTGATTTATGTCAGTGTTGAGTTAGCCCTTTTTGCTTGACCTTGTTTGGATGTGGATCCTTTCTTGTCATCTCCTAGCACGGGGGGTGGACCTTCGGGTCCACATGGTCGGGTGGAACATGCTATGCACCCATTGGGTTCCCAGGTTGTGTTCGCGATGCAGAAGCGGATGCAGATTTCCCAAAGCTCCACTTGGTTGAAGATTGGACCTCATTTTATACCTTATTCTTCATTGATGTATCATACAAGTGTATTTGATATACTCTTCTCGTTGATATAAAGGAAGCATTATGTAATGTACTATTGGATTTATGATGTGTTGTATTTGTAGAAATATGCTCCACCATTGTAATATTGATCTATGAGCTGAAATGTCATACATAATGAATATATTTTCCTATCTTTTGTTCATAACTTGGGTTGTATGTCATCTCTATGTAATCTTGTTTTTTTTTATTCGCTTTCGTTTTTAGTAAAAGTTTAGGTTTCGTAATGCCAACCAGTGTACCCTAGAGGACATAGAATGATGGATGTATCTTTTCATCACTATTGATCCTAGATGAATGTATGATTATGTTATCTTGTGAATGCATGCTTCTATTGTTAACTTTTGGGCATTATCTTTAACGATGTCTTGGCTGGGGACGTTTACGTGTAATGCAACCATGTAACCTAATGGGACTAGTTAGGTCTTGTCACATAACATATATTTGATCATATTTTAATGTTTGTACATATTCACCTTATGTAATGTTTCACCTTAAAATAAAATTAGTGTGGTATTTTGTTGTCCTTTGGCGTTCTCACGGTAGGGCATTACAAAGAGTATTTCCAACTGGGATATAAATGTGGGTGTGGAGTAAATTCAATATCAAGGGTTGGCTCTAACAGATGGATCTGAAAGGGGACTCTTGCATTATGGTTCAATCTCCCTTGAATGGAAGTCCTAATTAAAAGGAAACTATGTTTTAAGAATTACTTAAAATCCTTGATCTATTTGTTGGTGCAAGAACGATTGTCTTGAAGCCACCCCACACTTTTACGGTCTTTTAGTAGAAATGGAAAGCATGCCATGGGAGTTTCATGGGTGTTGATGCTTGGCTGCCCCGATTGATGTTAATGAGTTATGGAGGGGAGCCAATGGGGTCAAGCATCTAAACATTCGCTAAAGATAAGAGTAGTTGGACTTGTCCAAGTGGGAATCCAACAAATATTGTCTTCCACATCCATAGGGTTGTACTTATTCTTGGTTACAAAATTCTTTGCTTGTTCGAAAACATCTTGGAAACAAACACTTAAACTTCATCATCAAAATTTCAAACCTCTTAGGAGACAAATACAATTGACTTAATCCATATGTTATTACTTTCCCTTGGGATTCTATCCTTAGAGGTTTATAAACATTGTATTACATCTCAATTTCTCTACTAAAGTTAAACAATGGTGACTAGCACCCACCTTGAATTCATCAATTTCCACACATATTTTTGTGTGGGATTTGAAGAAATTAAGACATTTGGACATAAGCGAAAACCAAAGTGTTTGTAGTAAAAGAAATTCACTAATCAAGATGAAATCAATTGAACCCCACACATGTGCTTTTTTATCTATTGTCTTATGGTCTTTTGAGCAAACATTGATCTTTTGGTTTGAAGGGAAAAGCATGTTCTTCAAAACCTTGGCCTTGTAAACAAGTCCTTATTAGGTTCATTTAGGATCAAAATCAAACACTTCATCCACCCCAAACATTTATCATCTCCATACCACAAAATAACTTTGGAAACATCATTCTAGACTTGGGTAAATCATCAAAATCAAAATCACCTTATTTAGTTAGGTGTATGGGAATGCATCATTTCTCATACATTTAATTGAATTAGCAATCCTTTGAACAAGTTCATCCTAAGATCACATCTAACATCTTAGGGTTAACAAGTCCATTATCCAAATCCAATCAAAACCAATCAAAATCAAATCCTAAATTCTAGCATTGATCCAAAGTTCCTAATAAAAACAACACCCATATCATTCACCCCTTTAATCCTTCATCTCATCATTGGTCCTAAACATCTTAGGGGTCACTTTTTCAACAAAGTCAAAGCACAAGAAGAACATGGAATATAAACTTGATCCATACATCATAAGCAGTCTAAACCAACCAAATTATCAAAGCCTTACAATGCCAATTGATTTTCAAAACTCACATTTATACAATCCATACATGGGATCATTATCTCCTACAAACCTCAATTGTACAACAAATGTGAGTATACCCAATCTAAATCTTTGAACACCTTTTCTGATGGTAGATTTAAATCCAAGTCCAAATTTACAAATCTATCAACCAAATACTCAATGCATGAGTCTTCAACAAAACAACATTATCCCACCAAATCCATACATTCCAAATGAGAATATACTAAGTACAACTATACCAAACATGAACATTTCAAATCCACACTTGGTAAACTTTTGGATAGATATTTTTGCAAATCACATGAATGTTGTTCAAAATCCATCACACCCATATGTCCCCCTCACCTTTCATAATGACCCATCATCATCATCATCATTTAATGCAACACCGCAAACCTCTCTCCCCATGACCTC